>SNQJ01S0300622.1:0-10360 GCA_010110895.2 Picea sitchensis
CTTCCTGAAAAGAAAATTGTACAATTTTCACATGAAAGAAAGTACGAAAATAACTGATCATTGAAATACTTTTAATACTCTTTTAGTTTAGTTGACTAGCATGGGAGTGAAATTTGAATCCGAAGACAAGGCGATTACATTATTTTGTTCTTTTCTCGATTCATGGGATCACTTTGTTAGTTTCAGTTCACATAAACTATTGAGTTTGATGTTATTGTTGGATCTCTATTGTCTGAGGAAATAAGGAATATATCCAATTCAGAAACCTTTACATTTGAGGCGATGGTGGTCATAGGAAGACCTAAAGAAAGAGGATAGGTTCAAAGGGATTTCTCTCGGTCAAAGTCAAAGGGAAAGAAGAGAAATCTTAAGTGTCGATATTGTGGAAAATATGGACATGTGAAGATGGATTGTTGGAAGCGACAGGAAGCCTCCAAAGAAGACTCTTCAAAAGGGATGAAGGAAGCAAACACAACTGAAATAGGTTAAACAATAGGTTCAAGTATGGTTGATGAAGTTTTAAAAATTAGTTGTGCTTCACGTCATGATCAAAATTGGTTATTATATTCTGGTGCATCAAATCACATGTGTCTTCATAGACACTCATTCATTACTTACCAGTCTATAGATGATGGAATTGTTTACATGGGAAATGATATCTCATGTAAGGTTGTGGGAATCGGTAGCATTCGAATTAAGATGTTTGATGGATCTGTTAAGATACTAACTTATGTGAGACATGTACCTGAGCTTAGGAAGAACCTAATATCCTTAGGAGTCTTAGATACTGGAGGATACAAGAGTATTGTTCAAGGTGGAGTTATGAAGGTCTACAAAGGAATCCTACTGGTCATGAAAGTGAAGAAGGTTGGAAACATGTTTCTGTTAGAAGGAAGAAACAAGTCGAATCATGCAACAACTATATCTAAGAATAACAATGATTTTGTTCAACTATGGCATAAACGGTTGGGCCATATGAGCGAAAAAGGATTAAAGGTATTAACTGATCGTAAGTTACTTCCTAGTCTAAAGTCTTTAAAGTTAGATTTTTGCAAACACTGTATTTATGGAAAACTGAATAGGTAGAAATTTAAAACTGAAAGACACACCAGTGAAGGAATCCTTGACTATATTCATTATGATGTTTGGGGACCATCCCCTACTATTTCCTATGAGGATCATCATATTTTGTTACTTTTATAGATGATTTCTCTAGGAAGGTTTGGGTCTATATGTTGAAAAGAACGGTTGATGTATTTACTGTTTTCAAGCAGTTTAGAGTTTTAGTAGAAAAGAGCACTGGTAGATCCATTAAATGTTTAAGAACTGATAATGGTGGTGAATTTACATCAATGGAGTTTGAGAACTATTGCAAGGAGTTTGGTATTGATAGGAATAAAACCATTGCCTATACTCCTCTACAAAACATAGTTGTTGAACGCATGAACATGACTCTTCTAGAGAGAGCAAGGAGTATGCTAAGTAATGCCAACTTGTAGCAAGAATTGTGGGAAGAAGCAGTATCTACAACTTGTTATCTGGTGAATTGATCACCATCAACATCAATAGAATGAAAGATTCTAGAAGATGTATGGACATGTCACCCTTGTAATTATTCTAATCTTAAAGTTTTTGTTGTGAAGCCTATTCTCTAATTCTTAAACATCAACGTTCTAAACTAGATCCAAAATAAAAAAGATTATCTTTGTTGGATATGGTGAAGGTATTAAGGGATACAGGTTGTGGGATCCTACTGCCCACAAGATCACCATTAATAGAGATGTAATATTTGATGAATCATCTCTCATCAAATCAGATGTAGATGTTCAAATGAAATAGGTAGAAGTACCAAAATATCAACAGATTCAGTTTGAAACCCATTCAACTACAGATGAAAGTGAACATGAACAAGTTTCTAAAGATGTTCATGAAGAGGTTACTGCAGAGGAAAACATGGATGATGATGAAAATCAACAGGATGTGGATGAACCAAAAACTTCCCTAAGGAGGTCTACGCTGGTCAAAATTCCCCCAAGAAGGTATGATGATTTTGTTTCATCAGTTTCTTTAAGTACTAATGATGATGAACCTTCATGCTATCAGGTAGCTGTGAAGGGTTCTAATAGTGAAAAATGGAAAGAAGAAATGAAGGATGAAATGAATTCATTAGAGAGGAATGATACATGGGACCTGGTAGAACTTCCAAGAGACAGGAAAACTGTAGTTTGCAAGTGGGTCTACAAGGTGAAGAAGGGTGTTGATGATAAGATAGAAAGGTACAAAGCAAGGCTGGTTGCAAAAGGATATTCTCAGAAAGAAGGTATTGGCTTTCATGATATTTTTTCACCAGTTGTTAAGGTTGTTTCAATTCGAGTTGTGTTAGAATTAGTTGCATTACTTGATTTGGAGCTGGAGCAGCTAGATGTTAAAATTGCTTTCTTACATGGAGATTTGGATGAGGATATTTACATGGAAAAACCTGAAGGGTTCGTTCAGAATCACAACAAGAAATTTGTTTGAAGGCTTAAGAAATCATTGTATGGTCTGAGGCAGTCTCCAAGACAATGGTACAAGAAATTTGACTCTTTCATGGTGAGCTATAATTATATAAGGAGTGAGTATGATCATTGTGTTTACTTTAAAAACTTCAATAATGACATATTCATTATCTTAGTGTTGTATGTTGATGATATGAGTTTAGCAAGAAAAATCATAACTGAGATCAACAGGTTAAAGGATCAAATGGCTAGGATGTTTGTTATGAAAGATCTAGGAGAAACAAAGTAGATTTTGGGTATGGAGATATTCAGAGATAGGAGGAATGATAAGCTTTGGTTGTCACAATGATGCAGACCCCCCTTCTCTCCTCGGGGCTGTGTGACCTCTCGATCTAGGATCGTTCAAATACCTGAGATGGATGAGCTCTTTGGACCCCTGTCAGATCCCAAAATCAATTTACACATGACCGTTATCTCCTTAGGCACAAGTTATATGTAACCCGTGGCCCCTTTTCTTGGCACTCTTGGAAATTCTTAACTAGCGGGAAGAAGCTCCTTCTACTAAGACCTCTCCTCACCCAACCTCGGCTGTGACCTGGGGCTTAACCCAAAGGCGTTTCTGGCTTTCGGGCGTCGACCATTTTCACAACAGTAAGCTCCAAAACCTCTAAACTCTGAACCATGAACACAACTGGCGTGAGGATCAACGATCCCCACCATTTCCTTAGATCAATGAACCACAATGCTTCAGGCTTCCAGAGTTTTGGATTCACCAACTTGGATTTCCTCTGAAGGACTCTTCCTCTGAAGTCTGTGGATATCTGCTACGTGTCCTCCCCGAATCCAATGGTCCAGATCTCTTCATCAATTCAGGCTTCAACACTTTTGAATGAACTTGACCACTTTTCCTCGAAGTACTCTATCATCAAAGTGACAGACATGACACCACATGTCCACACAATCAATGAACGAATTCCAGTCAATGACTCCATGTTCTCCTTATATTTTTCTCCAAATTCCACGATCTGGTGACATGTGTCCTTCCGATATCAATTGTCACACAGACTTTGCTAATTTGGGCTTCAGCTGTTTTGGCTTCACCTTACCCGTTCTTCTCCGAAATGGCTATCTGATAAAGTGAAGGATCTTTTGGATGCACGATCTGATGCCACATGCCTCCTGGCGATCGATGAAAAGGATCTTCTTTGTAACTTCATTAATTTGTGAAGTTTTCTCTTGCTCCTCATAAATCTTCAGGAGTTCTTTCTCAAGAACTCTCCTGATATTTCGGCACCTATCCCTCCAAATGATGGATGATTCTGATTGGCTTCAGAACTTTAGGACTTCAGCTACCCCATTGTCCTGTGAAATTTAAAAGGAGTTAAGTTCCATACACTTAACTGGATCAGACGAATGTCAATCCATGCGCTAAGATCCGACAGCTGAGATATGTTCTCCTCCTCCATGGGCTCCTTTGGGCATCTGGACATGGAATTTAACGGTCCATATCTTCTCCTTCCAGCTAATCCAATGAATGTTGTCGCTCCTCCTCTTGAGATTCTTTGTTCTCCCAAATTTGGGAAAATTTGTAAGTGTCAAAGGATGTGGCCTTTGAGATTTCTCCTGTAARCCCGACCGTTGGGTCTYGACTTCGCTCTTCCTCCTGGGTTTTCGAACTTGAAGMAAGTTCATMTTCGACACACACCTTKCACTCTCCCTTCTGAGCTTATGMAAATATAAATTGACCTCGGCTCTGGCGCACRCTTATGCTCTATGTGMAAACTTGAACTGTCTTTCCCCGAGCCTTGCAATTTCTCGGATTTATAAAGGAAATGACCCTTTTCTTGCTCCAAAGGAATTCTTGCACCCTCCCCACACTTAACGCTCTTCCTCTTGAGCTTCTCTGAGGATCAAACCTCAAAGGGTCTTGGTCTTCTGTTTCTCTCTCTCTGCTGATACTTTGTGTGCAAAGGCACTATCCCCCCTGAGCTTCGAATTGGCTAAAATATTTAAGGGTCTCAACCCTTGTTTTCTCCTTAAAAGGAAGTCTTGTGCCCTCATGTCACCTTCTGCGCTCGTCCTTCAGAGCTTCTGAAATTGGAGTAAATCCACACCTCTACGCTCGACTGAGCCTTCATATGGCTTCATAATTTAAAAAATTCGTCTAAGTGTTGGTCTAGTGCACTCCTTGCACAGGTCTTCCTCGTGTTTCCTGATCTCTCTCAGGTTCACTGATGCACTCCTTACATATTCTCAATGCACACCTTGCAGAGATTCTTCCCCCAGAGTATTCAGCAACCCTGGTTCCTTCAACTTCTCCAACACTTCATAATGTGTTGTTCCTATGCATTCCTTGCACAACTTCACTCCTTGAGTCCTGAATTATGAGAATTCACACGCGCACTCCTTGCTCTCTCTGTGCAAACTTGCACTCGACTCTCCTCCAAGTCTTAACCTTATGGTGTGCCCTCTTGGAAACATTTCTCCCAGAACTTGAAATAGAGTTCTCGCGCACTCCTTGTGCCTTATTAATGCACTTCTTCCATATCCCTTTCCTTCAGAGTGTTCAACAACTCTAAAGTAGCTTCTCCTTCCATAAATTTCCAGAGTGTTCAGTAACTTTGGGGTGTCCTCCCTGACACTTATCTTTTCTGAACTCGAAACAAAGTTCACCTGTGCACAATTGCACCTGCTCAATGCCCGCCTAGTATAATTATCAAAGTATTCAAAAAATCTGCGGTTTCTTCCTCTGACACTTCTCTCTCTCTCTCTCTCTCTCTCTCTCTCTCTCTCTCTCTCTCTCTAAAATCAAAGAAGATTTCACTTGTGAACACTTGCACCTACTCAATACCCTCCTAGAAGATCTCTACAGAGTTTTCCAGCAACTCCATCTCTTTGTGCCTCCTCTGCACAATATCTCCTCCAAGGTGTTCAATAACCTTGAGGCTCCTCTTGAGTTTTGATTTCTCTGGTGTGCCCTCCTGGCATGTTCTTCTCTTACTCGAAAGAGTTCATATGCACATTCCTTGCACTTTCTACAGATTTTCCAATACCCTATTGTGCACCCCTTACATAGCCTAAAGAACCCAGAACAACTCAACAACTCTCAAACAGATAGTGAAATCTATATTATCCTTGCAGATGGAAACTATCACACACATATACAACATAAATGAACATAAACACACACATATAATCATTCATGAAACACACAAACATACACAAAATCATATGCAGGAAAAATTGTTTTCTTTTTATTAACACGAATGTTTGTTTACAATGGGTGTAGGTTCGAACTGCAATTGAGTCTTGACTCTCTCTCCTTGGCTTACAATGATTTTCTATCAACCTTCAGTATCCTCTCAACAAATTTCAATAGCCTCTACTTGGCATATGTTACAATGTTTTATACAAGAGGGGATCATTGAGCTTTCCCTCCAAGCTAAACTAGTGGTGTCTAATCACCATTTACAATGCCTAACTACTAAGGGAGATTACATTGAATGAACATCTAGTCTGAATCGGATCTAGATCAACCTATTGTCAGCCATTAAAGGTGACTTCAACTTCTTCCTATACAAAGGCATCAACTCGACACTTCCACCCTTACAACATTTAATTTCTTTTAATTACATTGAATTCTAAAATTCAAGGGAAAAATGAGAGGGTTGGCGCCTCTCCCCTTCTTAAATGCACGCTGATGTGCTGAATAGTTGGTGCTTTGTTGATGTGGAGCGATGATCCTACATCACACAACGAAAGTATGTCGAGAAAATAATTTTGAGGTTTAGTATGAACAATGTGAAACCAGTTTCAGTCCCTTTGCTTCCCATTTTAAGATTTATTCAAGTTTATGTCCTAGTACAACATAAGAAAAGGAATATATTCATTGAGTATCATATGATAATTAAGTAGGAAGTTTAATGTATGCGATGGTTAGTACAAGACCAAACATTTCACATGAAGTTGGGGTTGTCAACGGATATATGGAAAATCCAGGTAAAGAGCACTGGGCAGTAGTGAAATGGGTGCTTCGGTATTTAATGGGCATAAGTGATTACTATATCACCTATAACAATGGTTGTGAGTTAGTTTGTGGATATGTTGATTCTTATTTTGCAGGTGATTTGGACAAGAGGAGGTCAACTTCAGTATTTGTAATTACTCTTGCAGGTGGAGCTATTAGTTGGATGTCAAAGCTACAGAATACTGTTGCTTTATCCACTACAGAAGAAGAATACAGAGTTGCTTCACATGCTTGCAAAGAGGCGGTTTGGTTAAAAGGTTTGTTTGGTGAGATTGGAAGGATGCAGGACAAAGTAAAGCTACTCTGTGATATTCAAAGTGCTATTCACTTGGATAAGAATCCATTCTACCACAGTAAAACAAAACATATTCCTATCAAGTACCATTTTGTAAGATAGGTCATCGATGAAGGTGGAGTTTCTCTTGAAAAATTTCTTACAAAAGAGAACTGCGCAAACATGTTCACAAAACCAATACTTTTAGAGAAGCTACGATGGTGCTTGGCTTGTCTTGGCTTGCAGAAGAGGTGATGAATAAATTGGACATGATAGATTAGGTAAAGTGTTGTCAAGGTGGAGATTGTTGAATATGCCAACTAATTTCCTAAATTTGGTGGATATGGGTAGATTTCGTGGATCCTATTTTGTAGTGGTTTGTTCAACCAAATATACCAATTTGGTATGTACGCGCAAAATTAGATAAAAAGTTTTGTAACTAAATTAACTTTGTTCCATATATTCATGTAAGCCCATAGAGGCATAATCAGATGGGGGAAATAATGGAATTAGTGAGATGGAGTGAAGATTGGTCAAATAGTTGTCTATACCATTCAAAGCCCGAACTTGATGGTTGTTTTATTCATCTCCTTTGAACAATAATCAAAGACCGATTATCATTTCCCCGTGGAAGTTTCCCTTACAAGAAGGTTTTTACCACATATATCTCTGTGTTAAATATATGTGTATGTGTATGTTATTTATCTTGTTCTCTTGTTTCAGCACCTCAATTTGATACTTGTTGATTTCCGCATTTAACAAGTTTAACATAATCAACCATCTGCGAGTGCATAAAATGTAAGCATAGAAACACCAAGAAATGGAAACCAAGTTTATACATGGTAATCACGCATGTTAATGACTAATCTGCATGTATACATACTAATTCCTCTTAATCAAGAGTGTTAATGACTAACTAGATAGATTATGACATACAATAAGGTCATCACATAAAATCCTAACCTTTAATTTGATGGACACCACAAAAGATATTCCCTTTTCATTAAATCCCTCCACCAACACATTGTATATATTTTACTAAAACACTGAAAATTTTCAACAATGGGACGCGTAACTAGCATGATTAGAGAGAAATAAATGGATCTGCATACTGAATTTTTAACGTTGAACTTTCCCTTGTTAACAAATTAACAAACTGAAAATTCTTTTTTTTTACGTAGAAAATATTTTATATTATTTATGTCGTATGCTATTTTTTGTGTTTTTTATGTCTCTTGTGCCACCTCTGGTCCATGCAGAACGATTGATCTATATTTGAAGACACCAATTCACCGCTAGTTGTCCATTTGATATTCTTTCCAACTATTGTATTTCTTAATCTAGATGATTACAATGTTTTGCAATAGCAGAACAGTCAAAACTGTGTTGTCCATTTCTGCGTTGACGCGTCAGAATTGTGTTAGCCATTGTCATGCTTACTGGTATTTGGGTTTTGACCTCTTCCACTAGTATTTCTAGGACTGCTTATGCGTCCACCTCTGACATAACTTATTCCTCTTCCTATAGAGTTAGCTCTCCCATTTCCTCTACCACACTTATAGATGACTGCATAGAAAAATACATTCTCTAATGACACATTTGACGTATTTAATATATGTTCATGATTAATGAGGGAATCTTGCAGAGACTAAACTGACTCTGGTCTTTTCTCTCTTCTAGAGTCACAACAAGGGTATCAAATGTAGGAGGAACACTCCTAAGTACCTTCTCAACAACTTTAATGTCTTCTATGGTTTCACCATCAAACTTAATCTGATTTATCAGGCCAATACTGAATCTGAGTCTTTCATTAAAAGAGTTTCAAAATATCTTCTAAGCATTTGTAGTTTTGAAGTCTTCAACTTTGTCCATACCTTGATAAGAGGTTTGTAATATGTCCCATTCCTCCTTGGCTTTCTTTGTTGATACAACTCTTGGGATTATGCTCTCATGCATGGCTTGATGTATGTAAAACATCGCATCTCTATCCTTCTTCCTTTGATATTTTAAGGCATCCTTCTTAGCTTGTTTGATTGCATTATATGTTTCCTAATATGTTGGTTCCACATAGCCATTTTCAACTATCTTCCATACATATTGACCTTATAAAAACGCCTTCATGGTCAATGACCATAACTCATCATTCTTTCCTATAAAAGTAGAAGGTTGCATATTTGAAGTAGAAGCCATATTTCACTGTACAACAGAGATGTTGCTTTGATAAACTTGTTCTGATACACCAACTATGGTCAACCTGCTCTGATAAACCAACTCTGATGCCATATCTCGGATATACAACACCCAGAGATACTGATCATAGTGCAGTGAAAAATACTGCGTGCCACAAAACAAACTTCGTCATTGAACACTCTTGACTTACCACACGGATACTACACAAATTACTATGAGTTGTGATAAACAATTTAATGGGATGATTTATGGATGCAGAACAACACAATTCTATTATTAACACATAAACTCAGAAATACACATGAAATCGTGAACACACAAAATACTTGATATTAATAAATTCAACGCAATGCGCGATTATAGAGTATAAAACTATGATGAGCTTCAGATCCAACAACTCCTGTTGATTTTACAGACACAGAGCTTGTGTGCTTAGAATTCTTCTTCGACTCCTCAACTACTATTGTTTATTCTTCACGACTATGTACTCTCTAACTCTCTACATGTGTATCAACCAACACTCCCCCTTAATTATAAGTAGGTGGGAATACAAAAATTTACATCAAAAATTGAATTTACATTTTACTCTCACTCATCTATTACTGCGCAGACTCCCAGACTATTGCGCGGATGTTGAAATGCATCTCTTGCTAAAGATTTTGTGAAAATGTCTGCGACTTGTTCTTTTGACCTACAAAATTCTAAACATATCTCTTTATTATTGACTAATTCTCTGATAAAACGACACCTTGTATCAATGTTTTTAGTTTTATTTTGAAACACATGATTCTTTGATAACATAATGGATGAATTGGTTTCACAAAATACTGTTGTTGGTTCTTGTTGTTCCTGCAACATATGTTTTAACATTCTTCTCATCCAAATTGCTTGACAATATGTTCTTGTAGTTGTGACATACTCTTCTTTTGTTGATGAAAGAGTAACTATAGGTTGCTTCCTTGATTCCCATGAAACCATACCTATTCCAAAATGAAACGTGTACCCAAAGATACTTTTCATGTCATTTATGATGCCTCCACAATCACTGTCAGTGTATCTAATAAGTTTGAAATCTTCTGAAGTGGAGTACTTATTGCCAAAATCTTTAGTTCCATTCACATATCTTAGAATTATTTTTCCTTCTTTCCAATGTGATTCTTTTGGAGTTTCCATGAACCTTGAAATTAGGATGAATCCATACATAGTATCATGTATTGTTGTTGTTAGATACATAAGACTACATACTAGTCTTCTAAATAGTGTGGGATCCACCTTGGACCCTTCATCTTTCTTTCTTAACTTCAATCCTGTTATGACAGGTGTTGGGGATGATTTTGAATTTAGCATATTGTATCTTTCCAAGATTTCATG
>SNQJ01S0300626.1:0-10360 GCA_010110895.2 Picea sitchensis
TTTTTTCCTCGCTTTTCATGTTGCCTCGATTTTCATGTCCATTGTTGGGCGGTTTTTCTGCACATGGATTTTGTCAATGGTTTTCTATTTCAGGTTAATGAATTAGGGTTGTTGACTAATCTAGGTCATTGGGTTAGGGTTTTGGATGTCGTTGGCTCCTATATGTATATTGTATTGTAAACAATGTATCACTGTGAATGAATATAGAAAATGTTGGTTTTCCCAGTTTGGTTTTCTAGGGGAAAAATATTTGTGTAATGTTTGTATTTGCCATTGTATGTTTTCTGTTCTTTTACTGAAAATATGTTTGCAGTAGATATTGTACAAGGTTAAAATCTACAAGAAGGAAGGCCCCTTGCTTTTGAAAGTTGGCCACTCAAGGGAAAGGACTTGCACAAACCCATTTATGAGAAGGAAATGATGGAAATACTACATGCATTGAATAAATGGCGCCCTTACCTAATAGGTAGGCAATTCAAGGTCAAAATAGATCATGATAGTCTTAAATACTTCTTGGAACAAAGAATATCTTCAGAAGAACAACAAAAATGGGTGACCAAGATGTTGGGTTATGATTTTGAAATCATCTATAAAAAAGGGAAGAACAATGTTGCGGTCGATGCACTCTCAAGAAAGGATGAAGATGTTGAGTCATTTCTCTGTGTTATCTTGATCATCCAACCCGATTGGATAATAGAAGCGAGGGATGAATGGAAGAATGATGAAAATGTGTGGACTCTCATTCAAAGGTTACAGCAGGATTCTAATGCATCAGATACATTTACATGGAAAAATGATTCACTATGGTACAAAGATCACTTATATTTATGTAAGAAATCCCAACTCAAACAAAAGGTACTATTAGAATTTCTCACCTCTCCGGTAGGAGGGCACTCAGTATTTTTGAAAACCTTCCATAGGGTCAAGAAGGAATTTTTTTGGGATGGCCTTAAAACTGATGTTCAAAGGTTTTTGGCAGAATGTTTGGTTTGCCAACAAAATAAGGTGGAAACAATTAATACCCCATGTCTTTTACAACAATTATCCATCCCAAGTCAGCATTGGGAAGAGGTTTCAATGGATTTCATCATAGGGTTACCGAAGTCTGAAGGAAAGAGTGTCATCACGGTGATTAGTGATAGACTGACCAAGTACGCACACTTTTTTTCACTCCCTCATCCTTTCAAAGCCAGTAAAGTTGCCACTGCATCCACGAAGACAGTTCAAAAGCTACATGGAAACCCAAATATTATTGTAAGTAGGTCTAATTGGGGCTTACCATTGAGCATTCTCCCTTACCTACTTGACAAGCTAATTGGACTCATCAACACTATGTTAGTACACTATTCGAGAAGTCTTGGTCCAATGAAAGGATACACAAATCAAAATGCCATGTGGGAAACGTTCACAATGCTACAACAATTTCCACATCTCCAATCTTGAGGAAAACACTGATTTTGAAGGGGGAGGGCATGTCAGGGTCCCAGCCTAACTCTCCTAGCTAAGAGAATATGTTGTTTTTTAATGTATAGTGGCCATACTTATTAAACAAGGTCCACTAGGCAGTTAGAACATGTAATTAATAAATGTAAGGTGGCCTCATTAAACAAGGTCCACTAGATAGTTGATGTAGCCTCATTAATGAAGGGCCACCGCGCATATAAGGTTTTGAATACATATAAATTATTTATGGTAGTAGAAGCTATGCAATCAAGTTTCAAGTGATTAATAGTGTGTTGGAGCTCTACTTAATTGGAGGTTTCCCCCTCGAAGAGCTAAGTGAACATTGCTTCTTATTAAAAATAATAATAAAGGTTTTCCTATTGTCACTGCTTCAATATTTTGGTTAGATTTTATTTGCTTTCCACATTTACATTTATGTAACATACCCAATACCCTATGTCCACTATTGAGGACATGAGGTACTTCTTGAAACCACCAACTTCTTACTCTTATACCATACAGTAACATACCCAACCATCTAATTAGACTGAAATCAACATTCTATAGCTCTTTAATTAGACTCAAATTGACATTCTATAGCTCTAATGTTAATTTCCTCAGTGTCCTACTATTAATTAATTAATGTATGTAAACATGACAATGTAGGCTTATGCAAACACACTTGAATCATTTAATGGATAATGTCACCATAGGTATAGGTGCACACTTAAACATACAACATAAGTGAACAAACTAGAAACCAATTCAATTCACAACATAAAGTACATTAATTCAACATAACCATAAATATCAGGAACGCTTATCTTTTTGGGAATTTGACCACCAATTGTCTATAGACAAAGGATGTTCCACCCAACCATAGGCTCTTTGTTGCACTTAATATCTTTGCAATAGGGCCACCTCTGATCTTGGACTATGAATCCATGAGGAAGAAATCACATATGTCTAGCTCTAATACTCTCACACAACCCAATTCCTAGAATTCTCAATGTATCAACTCTTATAACTATCCCAACCCACCATCCCATTTTCCCCACTAGTCTACACAACCCAAGGAATGGGATCCCCTTTTCTAACATGCATTACCTCAAACTATCCCACTTCCCTCTAGGGCTCCATTACAGATCGACCAAGAAATCTCATTGTTAGGGACTTCAAGGATTATCAACAATAATTAAGTTTCCTCAATGACAACCATTTCTCATACACATAGTCATAATTCACAATTTGTTAGTTCTACAACTATCCCAATCATCAAGCCCTATTTCCCCTGATCTGGATTTATGAATGGAAAAAAATGAAATACAAATTTATAACAAAAACATAGAGATATAATGAAACTTGACTTCTATTAATAAATTAAATATGTTGAAACTATAAAAATGCAAAATGAAACAAACTCGCTTGAATGGTGGTAGTTTGTCTTTGAGAAGAGATGTGGTAGCTACGCACATTCTTTTGAGCACTTACAATTAGGCTGAAAGGCCTTCTTTATCATAAATAAGCAATGAGGAAACCCTAAATATCAAAAACCTAACCCTATGAGATTAAACACCAAAAGGTTTGTGGGCCCCGATAGGGTTAGTTGATACGTCAACTTCCTAGGGTCGTAAATTTTGCATATGATCTTCATTTGGTGCACTTGGTAGCCTGTTGGAAAGGTCTAGCCAAGAAATATTGCTTGGGCCCTGTAACGCCATAAAAATGTTGTTTAGGGCCTCCAAACGACCCTGGAAGTTCAGGACCCAAAACAACTGCCAAAATGAAAAACTAGTCTTTCCGCTAGTGGAATAGGTGGGTGGCCACCGATATCTACTTGGATCATTCCCTTAGCCTACACAACCCAAGGAATGGGATCATCTTCTCTGCCACACAGTTTCTTAGGCTATCCCACTTCGAGGAGCTAAAAAACCCACCAGTGCAAACGAAAACTCAGGACACTCTCTTGATAACAGATACCAAAGGATGATGGTTTAAATATATATCATAACATATGGGCAAGTGGACTATACGCTATAGCAACTAGGCCAACTCTGATGCCATATACCAATGGTGAAGAAATGTGTATTTTCCCATCTGGATAAGAAGGATTGCACTATACCCAATGAAATAAAACAGCCTATGGCTTCACTAAAGACAAAGGACACCCACATCTGGTAAAAACTACCTACGTCGGTGTCACCTCTAAATGTAGCATTGATGGACAAATTCAATGACGACCATGAAAACATAGAAGATACAATTCAGGAATGGTGGTAAGAAGGGGTATCTTGTTCACCTAAAGGCATCAAAGTGTTTTTAATGCACAACATGAAAGAACCCTATAGGTTTCTTTTTGCCATGATTTGCAGGTTGTGCGGCAAAGAAAATAACATCCATTTCAAGAGAGAGTGAACCATTATGGCTCACTACATAGCATAGAGTGGGAATATCTTTAATTGGGCTCAATTATTGTCAATCAGCATCTTTGAGACAACAAAGGGTTGTGATGCTCAAAATACCAAGTTTTTATATGTTGGCCTATTTAATTGATGATGTATGTGCTAATGTTCATTTTCCATGGATGGGATGGGAATGAAACCCTAGCCTATTCCCAGTCCACATTTATTGTTTTCAACTATGGGAAGATAGTTATAGGGAGCACCTATATGAAAATCTGTGGACATTTTGCTATACCCTTGGATGCTCTCATCTATAAGCAAACCCCTTTGGTAATATTTGGTGAAGCCATGCAAGCAATTAGGGATATTGGGGACTGGTTTGTTGGAAAAAACTATACCTATATCCATATTTTTGGTAGCTCTAGCACCCCTTGCCTTCTTCCTAAATCTATACCTAAGAAGTTTCTTATCGAGAAAGTAGCGTATCAAATAGTGGAGGCTAGAATCACAATTGTGTTGTGTATCAACCAAAACAGATACTAGATGAAGTTCCCTATAACTATACGAATAGATACCTTGACCAATTTTCGATATGCTAAGAATGAAGAAGAAGCCTTGAAGGAATTGCTTATGTGTGTAGAAAAAACTAGATAATAAGATCCTAATAAGATAATAGAAGATCATTTGAAGTTTTTGGGATTATTGCATACCATACAACATGAGGAAATACCCCAAGAATATATCTTTAGGGGAGTCATGTCTTTTGAAGAGGCATTGTTGAAGATCGGAGATGAGAAAGAATAGGAAACCATGGGGCTATCAGAGGAAGAGAAGGGAAAATAAAGGAAGAGACAATTTGAGGCACACCAAAAACAAGGCCAAGCAAGAAAAGGAAAAGGAGAAATACAATAAGTCCATGGAGGCCAATGAGGATTACAATAAAAAGCTGGAAAAATAGGAAGCATCAACAACTAAAGGTACATATCAAGAAACAACCAAAAACACAACTAAAGAAAAACAAAAGAAAAAGATGGAGAAGGATGAAGCTGTAAAGAAGAAAGTTGACAAGGAAAGGGTAGGGAAGGAGAAAACAAAGAAACAAAAGAAGGCAACAAATGAGGCCGAAAATAAAAAGAAGGCAGTAGAGGAGGCCAAAAAGAAAATAGTTGTAGATAAAGCTGCAAAAAAGAAAGCAGCAAATGAGGCTGAAAAGAAGAGAGAAACATATGAAGTGAAAAGGAAAGAAGAAGAAGAAAACAAATAAAGGAACAAGAAGCAGTTTATGAACAAATGTTGAAAGATTTGCACTTCTAAGCTCATTCAAAAATGTTCATACACCAGGGACACCCATCGACCCTAGAACCCCACTGAATATCATACTAGCATGGATAGATATCACTACCAAAGAAGCGGTGGTATTTTAAGACATATTTTCACAGCAAAACTATAAGTAATATAACCACCAGGGAGAATAAATGTTAGAGGCTCGTGGGAGAACCAACATGGTCATAAGAAAGGGAGAGGTCCATTACTTGGTCGATGGGAAGTGACCCTAAATAAAACGCCATAGAGATAGCCTCAACCCTTCATGCATTTGTAGGGGAAAAATTCAACACAAATGGAGACTTAAGCGTTGCTTTGTATGACTGTAGGATGTGGGTATCCTCATTGGAAGAACAGTTGAGGCAGTAGGAAGAATATATGGGTATACACTTCACCCAAGAAATGAAAAACAAAGAACAATTGCACATTGTTGAAATCAATGACCTAAGGAACAGACATACATAGGAAATAAGCTAGCTTAGAAAAGAGTATCAAGACCAGGTAGATCTCTCCAACAAGCAAAAACAAAGCATCTCTAAGTTGGAGCATCAACTACAACAGCTGAGAATCACCATTGAAAAGCATAACCAAGAGATAAAAATTATAACAATTATGAGAAATGGAGCAGCAAAGGTGAGCGAAGAGCTGAGAGAAACACAATCAAAGGTCTTTCAAACATTAGGTGATATCCAAAGACATTACGATGACCTGGTAGAGCTGCAAGATCAAGTAAATGAGTAGAGGAGTCGGTGTAGTGAATATCGACGTGCCTTCGACAAGGTTGTTGACTGGAAAGAGAGACACACTCAAACACCAGAAGATCTACCCAGGTATGATGTGAAACAAAAGATGAAGAACCAAATTTTGTTTTGATTCATACAAAGAAAATTTTGATGAGGTGAAAGAAGTTGGAGAGATGGCCACCAAGTCATGCATTAGGATATGGAACTCTTTAGATGAAATACTAGAATATTTTTGGATAGAACCAATGTTACGTCTTGAAGACACGAGCCTCAATGAACTAAAGTTGAAATATGTAGCAAAACTCAAGGACACCAACGAACATGAAATACGTCAACTTGAGCAATTAGATCAGGGAAACTTCCACAAGTATTTGATAAATCCTTTCAAAATAAATACATCAGCCAAAGATTATGTTAAGAGGATCGGAAAAGAGATCAAAAGGGATGTGATCACAAGGTTGTGTGATGGAGAGCTTCGGTTGGAGAAAATGAATTTAGAAAGGTTGAAGGAAATCCGCCAGAACTTCAAGTTGTGGACTGCTTACATCAAGAAGAGAACGTTTGAAAAATCAGCCTCATAATCTGATGTATCATTTCATTTTCGAGTCTTTCTAATTTGTGTTAAATTCCAATTGTAATATGAACCATCTAAGATGGAATTTGAACAAACAATGTTAACTGAAGAGACTCTCTTGCTTTTATAAAAGAGATCTCATGGCATGAAAGAAGGACTTTTTCCCATTGTGCATTTGAGATGGTACTATTACCTCCTATTAAATAAAGAGCAAGATATGATTTTGGGAATTTGTGATTGTTGATAAATGTGTATGAGATTATTCTTTATATATTTGTCTTTGCTTAAGTGTTATTGAACGTTGTTGTATGAACTACTTCTTCAATGATGTTTGAAATGCTTATGCAATCATTGATTTCCATATGAGTGAAAAAGTAATGTTATAGCTAAAATATGCAATTATTTGTGATTTATCTATAGCATTATTCCTTTAATTTTCCATTTGTCGGCATGAACTATTTGTGTCTCTGATGATATTCTTCTCATTATACTCGTATCTCTAGTTTTATCATGATCAATATAGAACAGGGTAGCATAATTGTTAGGTTATAATGATTCTAGATAGTTGTAGTTAATTTGTTTGATTCAGGATTGAATTCATATGAGAACATTATGTTCTCGTATTCATAATTGAAAATATGTTAGAGTGGCAACCAGGCCCATATAATGGTCGTAAGTGCTATCCCAAACGAGAGTAGGCATAATTGGGGCTTACCATCAAGTACTCCTCCTTACCTTCTTGACAAGCCAATCGGACCTTTCAACAGAAATGGCACTAGAATGGGGGGCGATTGAACTAAATGGCTACTAAAAAACTGTATGATCCTATTCATTCAAATACGCTATTAAACTTGTCTTGGAAAATTGATTCCAAACCAAACAACCCTAAGCAAACTCTCAATCCCTCATCACACTTTGTAACTACACCTGCATAGATCTCAACTCAACTAGGTGTTCCCCCACCTGAACCCTTTTCGTCGACTTCTCAATTGTTCCAGGAAATAGAACTTGAGTAAGAATTCAAAAATTATTCCAAGCGTGAGTTATCCCGACTATGGGGTAGACCAACCGAATAACATCTAAATTTTCTATACCCGGGGGTCATAGAATACCAACTTCGGTAGAATTTACTGTCGAAATTCCTTCAACCCAAGAAGGAAATGTAAATGTTGAATCACCTAATTATTGGCTTTCACACGTCTTACGAGGAGTTACTAAGACCTCAAACTTTGATGTAGAAAACTACTTATTAGTTGGTGGTGGTCAACCTCCCATCCCACCTCATTCTCCACCTAGGCCACCTGAAGGTGAACCCAAAGGAGAACTAAAAGGGGAAATCCTAGAGAATCTTGAATATATGGCTGGAGTTAATGTAAATCAACCAAACAACCAACCCTAGTTGGTTGTACATGTTGTTTCATTACCTGGGGCATTCTATCCACTGTCTAAGTTCGACCCTAACAAAAAAGACTTATTTTAATATCATATTAAGAAATTTATGCTTATTGTCAGTTTAATCAATGTCGAACATGTGGATGTCATATGCAGGCTCTTCCCATATGCAATTAAGGGCAAAGCGTCGACATGGTACCCTTTTTTTTATCTCAAGCTTCAATCATTGGTTGGAACGCTTCTGAAACTGCTCTTATTGAGAATTTGGCGAGGATAAGATCCCAACAACATGAATTTTATATCCTTCAAGGATAAATATGGAAGAAAAATAAAAGGTAAAATATTTTTATAAGAGGTTTCTTACATTAATAAATAAAACTCCCCTTTCTTCCAAACCCACTAATGATTAGTCAATTGAATTTTATAATGCATCCCTCCCAATATCAATGGCGATGTTTGTAAAAAGGGTTGAAAATAATACTGTGGGAGATACTTTTAAGGAGGCCATTAAGGTTGAGAAAGATATGTTGAGCCTAAAAGGTAACCCTAGAGTTGAAGCATCAAAAGACAAATCCAATAACGAGACCAAGCTTACATTGAGTAAACCCTCTAAACACAAAAAGGACCAAGAGTCCATGGACATGGAGGCACTGCAGAGCATTGTTAAGAAGCTTTCTAACAAGATCATTGATATGAAGAAGAATACTAGAGAGAGTACCTCAAACGCCAAAAAATTCTTCAAGTTTACGCCCAAGAACATCACTCCTCCCACAACCAAGATTACTCCTCCAACTGAAGGCATCAATGTTGAAAACTTCATAAAATCATTTAAATATTGGGCAAATAAGCCAATGCGCCTATCCATGCAATTATACTCAAGTATTAATATATGTTGGCCCTTGGTTATGTAAGAAGGAAGAAACAGAATATTCAGGAAGAAGAAAGACAAAGTATGAAGTGCGTGGAAGACACACAAACCGAGGAAGGGTCGAAGTGGTTAAAGAAGCAGAAAAGAAGGAGCGAAGTAAACGAAAAGCTAGTCGTTGAAAGAGAATATCTAGGAAGACAAAGCAGCAAAGAAGATGGATCGTGGACAACTCAGCCAGCGGAAAAAGACACCAATGGATGCTTTGGAGCACCTCGCGGAAAAGAAGGAAGAACAGGCTGGCGAAGCCATTAAAATGCGGGTCAAGTGGACCTAGGGTTTTGACACCTAGACTTCGATCTGAGGTTGTCTAACAGTCATGTAATGTACAAATAAATGTCTATAAGAATCTAGGGGGTTGGCTTGTATTGTTGTTACTATTATTGTGGGTAAGAGCGACATTGAGATCGACGTATTGTGCATTCTTGCATTGTAAGATCTTCAGCTGGGTGCGAAGATCAACCCTACAGCCAGGTGCGCAGGGAGGGGAGAAAGAGAGAGAGAAAGGATCTGTAGCTAAGTGCGCATATAGAACTGTATGATTTCATCTAATATATCAAGAAACGTAGTTCTGTGGACGTATCCCTAGGGAGAGGGTGAACCACGCAAATCTTCTTGTTCTTTGTGGTTGATGTTGTGTGTTTGTTCTTTGTTATATTGTTATTTCATTATTGTGTTAAAGATAAGAGATATAGTTTACTTCGTGAAGTTAAGTGTAAGATTATTAAAGACTCTCTAGGTTGTATGGAATTATTGCTCTGAGATCCCCTTGCATTTTTTCCAGTTGTAGACACCTGTGTCCTGCAACCCCCTATTGCTACTTCGGGTGAGACTTCATCTACTTCGCAGGTGTTGTTGAAAGGGCCTGTAGTTAGGATTTGTTGGTGCCCTGTTAGATTTGAACCCTGGGTTTGCCCCTGTGCCAACAAATGGTTTCGTTGCCAGGATCGAGATCTTCTTGAGGGAATGTCAAGGTGGTTTCCATCGAAGACAGAGATTCATAAGTGGTTAGAAGAACAAGAAAGGGACTTCGTCGAAGCTCAAAACAAAAACCCTAGCATCAGTACAAAAAATTGGTTGGGAAGGTACATCTTTACTGACGTACACGAGATTTTCTTTGGAGGAGTTCATAAGGAGTTACATGAGTGGTTAGCCAGATTAGCAGACACCCAGTTTGAGATCAAATCTAGACCACATGTGGTTTGGATAGCGACATTGATCAATAAAGTCGAGAGAGTCGATAATGTTGTGTCTAGAGCAGTAGATCTTTGGTTTGATAGCACTATTGGAGGATACATTACAGAGTTTTTTATCGATAGAGTAGAATCATATAGTCAGGCAGAGAGGTATTTCTTTAAGGGACCTAGAGGGAAGTTTCTACACTTTTTGAAGCTAAAGATTAAGATGTTATTGCATGAGAAGAATATCCTGAAGATACAGAAATCAGTTGGATCTTAAAGCTAATGTTCAAGAATTTAGACAACGACAGTGACGCAGAGACTGGACACGTCTGCAATGGGAGATCATTCAGAAAGGTTCCTCTCATGGACCTATTTAA
>SNQJ01S0300627.1:0-10360 GCA_010110895.2 Picea sitchensis
TGAGGGACTAATATAAGTATTTCTTAAAATATGTGTTGATTTTTAGTAGAAGAATGACATAGTTATTCATTATTTTCCACTAGAAGGTTCATTTTATTGTTAGTAGGAGCCAATTCAAGCAATAAAATATAAATTTATGGTTGTAATTATGTAGAATCAACGTGTAGTTTCCACATTATTGTTGTGTGGTATCCATGTTTCTTCTTTACATGTAATATTTTCATACTAGATCTTTGTTTATTGTATTTAGGGTGAATATTGTGTTCTTGCATGTCCAATTACCTTCGTAGAGTCCTAAAGAGGAGATCAAATTGAGGCATTTGAAAAAGTGGTCTAAGAGCCCATCATTTCGATACTATGGGCTCTAGGGAATGAATGTTGAAGGATTTTGAAGTTCATACTTTTGGGAAAATTACTAGAGAGTATTCTTAGCTTTAGTTTTAGCACATAGGCCTTGAGGAAAAGTGAAATGTTGATTTCAAAAATTTGTCAAAGAAGTATTGGATGAGGCTGTTATAGCAAGATTTGCCTCACCATTGCTATCTTGCACAGAGGGCCTTTTTCCATTTCCCTATGCCGACTTTTTATCCCTTTTTGATGAATCCAATGCTAAAAATATACATTTTTCCACATATATTCTCCCTAACTGTTATGCAAGATGCGTATACGCTTTCTACTCCACTACAACTCACATATATCAGGATTTGTGCCAAAAAATACAAAATGAGGTCGGGTTTCCATGTCACGACAAAAGATCTCTGATCCTTGGCCTTCCATATACTGGAAATGTTCTGACTCAACCCTTCAGTTGCATTCTGAAGGCTGTAAGGGAGAAATTTTGAGCTATGGAAAAGAAGAGAAAGCATTCAACTTTGAGAGCAAAGTTACTCTGGAGAAATGACTTCATATTGAGTCTACATCCCTTTATCCCTCAAGTCAAAACATAGTGTTCATCCCCCAAGTTCTTCCCTTATTATCGAGAGGACCACTTTGGCTCTTTCTCATGAGCTTTCCATTGGTGGAGGATTGAAGTGGTGGGAACAAAGTTGGAAGGAACTTGGTTTCTTGGTTTCGAACCATGCCGACACGAAAGTCTGTAATATTGACACTTCTACTGATCAATTATTAATAGAAATACTCCTTTCCCATCCTATTGGTATCTTGAAAATATATGATTATTATCCATGGGCGTGTTTGTAATGTTTATTAATGGATTATGCTATCTGATGTGCTAACCCCTTTTATATCATTACTATATACTTTCTTATCTTGTTTGTTGAGAACTCCTCGTAGGTATAAAGCTTTGGGTCAAAGTGCTCAATGGTGGAACATCATCAAATGTTGGATCGAGGTAGGCCTCTTTCTTGTATTGCACATTAGTTTATATAGCATATGTTGGAATTGAGTTGATTTCTGCAGTCATACATGTCTGTTTTGGTTTCGCCTTTTCCATAAAGAGTTTTTCCGTTGTAACAGAATTGGCGACTCCACTGGGGAGAGATCTTCCTTCTAAGGGTTGAAGTACTTTTTCTTCTTACATTGCTCTTTTTCCTTTGTGTTCTTATCGTATCACTGCTTGATAGATCTTGTTCACTCTAAGTCTGAGTTTTCAGCCTTTTACCCTTGCCTAGACATGTTTTAAAGCATATACACCCTTTTTGCCTTGACATTCACGTATACACGCTTGCTGTCTCACTCCAAGAAGCATATATACACTCTGTTCTCCTGAACAATCGCGTATACCATTTCCCCTTGCTTGTTTGCTTGGCTGAGTGATTGCTGGGTAGGATTTAAAGATTGATGAGCCTTTTTAGGTCTCTATAGTACCTGTTGAGATTATCTGGGATGACAGGAAGCCTATTTGGAGTTGAATTTTTGGGTGTAGTTTTTCTCTTTGTTTTCTATTTTTAATTTGTCCTTGGTTTATGGGATGTTTGCTTAGCTGCCTGGTATTCTGCTTGAGTTACTGCTTTTATACACTGTAGAATTCATCTGTCAAGTTGCTTATCAGTCCATGCATTTTCTTTTTAGAATATTGAAAATACAAAAAAATAGGCATTTTGCATTGGTTGGCATTTTTGTCTTTGAATTTTCATCATTAGCATAGCACATTTTGTGAAAGATCATATTTTACTTCTGAATTGCAGATTTGAAATTGAAGACTACACTGTTTTTATTAGCATATCATTCATTGAAAAGTTAAAGATAGACTTTGTTGCATTATATCCATATTTATTTTCTGGCGGAGTCATAACACCATGAGTTTCACTTCCATACCTTTTTGAGTAACCACGACCAATAAAATTTACGCTTTAAACTAAAATTGATTAGTCACAATTTTATTTTTAGGGTGCACAAACTAGCTTAGGGTTTAGTGCCTTGGAATAGGATTTTGTGAGTAAACTTCTCCAAGGAAATTAAATCATCATATGTGTCTGAGACAAGGAGTTGAGAAGTCCATTGTATAATTGGTAATATCAGGAGGCTCCGCTCACACCAGAGTTAATTACAAGGTCGTGCAACGTTAGTTGAAGGGATAGTGATCTAAAAATAGGGGGCTGACATT
Organism: Picea sitchensis; assembly: GCA_010110895.2. Taxonomy (NCBI): domain Eukaryota; kingdom Viridiplantae; phylum Streptophyta; class Pinopsida; order Pinales; family Pinaceae; genus Picea; species Picea sitchensis. The sequence continues at coordinate 2,567 of SNQJ01S0300627.1, forward strand.
TTTTTCTATGAAAGCACCCTCTACTCCATTAAAATAAACTTTAGGACCTTGCTCAATGTCTTAGTTGTGCAAGAGAAATTATGTGTCAAGTCAAGGATTTTCTTATGTGTTTATGTGTGAGGATATTTAAAAGGTTAAATGTTGTTTAAATAAATACAACAACATCATAACATGCAACAAAATATAACCAACAACTCAACAATAAGAACATGATAAAGGAGTTCACCCCCAACTGGGCTACATCTCCTTGAGCCTCCATCAATGGAATAGGCTCTATGGGATTAGTTTGTCAAAGATTCTTTTACAATATTCTTCTCAACTCCAATGGATTTACTAACTGTACAATTGGGTTCAAAATACATAAAACCCCCCAAAATGACTAATAGAACTTTGAAAATGGATCATGGCTCATCCGAGCATGACCTCTTCTACATGTGGCCTTGAGCTTCCCTGCGATTCCTTCTGTAAAAAACATCTGTAAAAGTACTCAAATGCCTATGAAACCTGTTCTAATGTGTTCAGAGCATAAAAATTAGTCAAAAATGACTATTCATTCACAGAAAGTAGACTTGGGTTCATCTGAGCATGACCTCCATCAATGGTGGACCTAAGCTCCCTAGAGCTCCTTGAAACTTCAATGGTGTAAAAACTACAATATAATTCTCCAAATTCCTTTGAAAACTATTCCAATGGATTCAAAACATCCAAAAACCCCTAGCTGGGATTTTTCGGCACCTCATTTGGCCAAACAATGAAGAAGTTAGGCCTCCTACCATTTTCCTCCTTCAAGCTCGCTGTCCTTGGTTCGCCAATTCACACTTCCTGTGTGAGTAACCTGGCTTCTGGGTGTTTCCCATTCCTAAACCCAGCACACACGCCATTCCTGTGAAATGCACAAAATTTTAGAATGCTTAGGGAACCTAGCCCCCAAACCACAGAGTTTTTGGGCACATGGGGGGCCATGTGGCCACGTCCCAGCGCGAATGATGGCACCGTTTGCAAGATTAACCCTGAGCTTGACAAGTGTCAAGCGATTGGAGGAGTACCGTTTGTGGTTTTAAAAAACCTGTGAAACATATAGAAAAGGGTCATATGGCATGGTCGTATGGTATAAATAGGGGTTTGGGCTAAGCCCCAGCCCGGACCCTTGCGCCAAAACTTAACATATACGAATTTAAATATATATATAATCACATACATAATAAGAACTACATAGCAACACATCGATTGGGAGGCCCTTGCCAAAAAGTTTTCCATATGAGTGTAGGTCCAGGGTTCGACTCCCGTGGACTCCATAAAATTTTAACATACCAACCTTTAACACGGTGCCACGTGGAAGCCCATGCCTGGGCCACGTAGCACCAAACCATTTGCCAAATTAATGCCACATGTCCAAAAATGATTCATCCACGTGTTTGCCACCTGACTGCCAAATCAACTCCTACCACATCAGCATCATGCCACATTAGTGTATGATCATGCCACATCATCATGTCCAATCATCTTCTGCCACATCAGCATACGACCATTCCATGTCATCACCTGTACGGACTGTACAGTCAACATTTTCTTTTCCTGTTTGGAAAACCGAATAGAACGCGATATCTCTCTCATCCGATGTCCCTTTGACCCCATTTGAAGTGCGTTGGGTTCTTGAGGATGAGGCCTACACTCCTATTCATTTTGAAGTGATTCCAAACACTTTGATTTTTGGGCTAAATTTTGACCCCTGGTCTAGATTTTGATCAGATAACCCCTGGATACTCACCTAGCATCAAAGATATTTCTGTGTATTTATTAGTATTTGGGGATATTTATAGTGCCCATATCTCTATGAGAGGTGGTGCTTTCAAGGTTTTGGGCTTTGATACCCTTCCCATACGGTGATCCAGACTTACGACTGCTCGCTTGTGCATCGGTTATACAGTTGTTTATTAGTTTCTTGACTTAGGTATCTCATAGGTTACTTGCAGGGGTTATTCTACTTGTACCCTGAGTCAGATAAGGTTCAAACAACACACAACCTTTATGGAGGATTATTTCTTTGGGGGGATCTGACTGACTGGTTGTTAAGCCCACGAGGGCCCTTATAATTGATTTTGTTACCTCCAAAATTTAGTGGGGAGTCTCAGGTCCCTCTTGGATGAGACATACCTTCTTTAGCTAGGGAGGCCACTCAACCACCTTAGCCCATTTGCATGCATATTGGCCATTTGAATTTTTGGTATGCTCTTTGATTATTAGTTGACCATAGGTTTTTGTGTTGAGTCTTTATTATCATGGATAGTGGAGTTCCTTTTGCTCCCTCATTTACTGCTACCCCCCCATGACGTTCATGGGGGAAAATCCATTCGTTTTTTATAATGGTATGCAGAACTACAACACTCAATCTGCACCTTGGGTCTCTAGCCATTTTTTTGTTGATATGCCTTCCCCCGTGTAGCCCTCTCCCTAGCCCACATATATGAATCCTAGCATTGGACCCGGGGGCACCATGGCTCCAATGCCTACTTCTTTGTTTGATATGAGTCATGTCCCCATGGGAGGTGGGAACCTTCCTCCCTACGGATCCAATACTAGCTATTCTCTTTCAGGAGCCAGTACTCATATGGGTTCCTATCCCACTTATTACCCCCCACCCATGTATCTTTCATCCGCCATGTCAGTTCCTTTGAACACTTTTTCCATGACAGGTCCTCAATTACCACCAGGTCTTTCATATGGAGAGAACCAATTTTACGGTTTAGGATACCCTCTTTATGGGACCCCTTCACAAGGGGGAAACATATATCCTCACTAGAATAATCCTTATCCTACCTCGGTCTCTTCAGAGACCCTAGTGACGATGCTTGTCCAAACCTCATTGTACCATTTTGGCGTGAACCAACACCTCTCTAGGCTAGGGCAAGAGGTACACCAAGATCCTTCCTGGCTTGCAATTTTTCAGAATCAATATTTTCCCGGACCATGGACTCAAATGCCACCATCTATCACCAGCCCAGTCACTATCAGTCATATTGGTGCTCCATTGCCAATGTCTTCCAGTCATGCCAGAGATGGGTAGACTTCTTCTACAAAATACGTCGATAACTTTCCCCCAACCTCTACCAATTATGTTGGGGGCACCGTTATTTTTTCCCTAAATCATAGCCATGTCACGTCTCCCACTTCTACTCATCATGTAGGAGATGACTCTTTTCCCCCCGCTAGTTACATCAAGAAGCCCAGACGCCTCAGGCATAAGACTAAATTATTTTGCAGGACTTGTGAAGGAAGTCACCTTACTCGTTTGTGCCAATTACTGCCGAGATACCAGAAGCGTGGGGCTCACCCAAGAGCCCTTCTAATTATGAGGCATCCATGGTTTCTCTTCATACCACTTCTCCCTTGATCATCTCGGTGGTTCCACTGATGCAATCTTCTCCCGACCTTAGCCCCTTTGTTAAGGATGAAGCGTCTCTTGCCCCCGTTACTATGCATCCTCTTCAACCTATAATGGAAGAAGTGGCCAAGCCAGTGCAATCTCTGGTCAACCCTACTCTCCCTGCAGAGAATGACACATATTTCAACCATGTCATCAACATTTCACACCTTCCCCCTTCTGAATGAGAGAGACTTATTCTTCCCCCGAATTCTCTCCCTCCAAGTCCTGAGGAGGTTCCTTTTGATTGGGATCACCTGATGGGACATCCCATTCCCCCACCTATGTCTTTTCCATTAAGAGAAATTATTCAAACCATCAAAGAGACTGTATCCTCTGTTAGCACCTTCTCCTCCTTGACTTGGAAAGACTTGGGTTTTCCCAATCTCTTGTCAGCTATCCACATGATACTGACTTTCGACAAAAATCCGAGACGGGAGCCTTGGCCTCCCCCTTTACACGTTGATTAGACTCCCAATAATGAGTCTCAATTAAGCTCTTTTCTGAATCATCCAAAAACTAAAAAGATCACTGAGTGATTTGTCCCTTTCACACTCATTAAAATTGGATTTGAAAGATCATGAGTCCTAGTTAATCTCTTTTCTGACTCGCTATCAAAAATAGAAAAGATTGTCGAGTGAACTTGTCTTTTTCACACTCGTAAATTGGATTTGAAAAGATGTCTATTTGGCACAAGTTTACCCCTTTTTCACACCAAGTGGACTAAAAGATATAAAAAAGAACATTTTTTGGCGTTAATTTGTGATAGCATCTCATGCCCTCGCTTGCTGTATTGAGCCTTTAGCCGGTTCTCGCTTTGCGTTATAAACCGTTGCCTAAGCAGTTTGCATCCTCAACCAAGCAGAGCCTTGTTTTTATGCTTCACAATTTGACACCCTATACCCTGGAGGGAACATCACCCCGAGTGTCCATCTCCCACATGCATTTCCTTGCATTGAGCATAGGTACGTTCCACTGCTGGAACTAGTTTTTCTTACTTGCGACACTCGTTCCATCCTTTGTATCATAGCATTCATTTGTTATGAAAAAACAAAAAAGACGGGCGGGAAGGGAATACTATATTGTAATTCGCAGCAGTCGTGTCGCCTTTGAACAAAGCACAAAGTTATTGAGTACTTGTGTCATCATAATTTTGGGTTTAGCATGGGCTTAGGAAGTTAATCCCGCTACAAAGTTTTCTCTACCGTCTGGTCACTCCTCCAGTCCCTATAGAGAATGTTATTGATGCCTCCTGCATCCAATTGTCACATCATTGAGTCCATTCTCCCGGAGTTTACCATGTGTCTCATGCTCTTGTTCAAAGGAAGTCTATCAACCTGTGTTGTCCACTCCTCATAAATGTTGACTTTGCATGTCTTCCATACCCTCAATTTGTCTCAGAATCACATGACACTTTGGTCTTATCATGCACCTTGGCCCTACTTTCATCATTGGTAGGTCACCTTTAACCCAACAATCAAAATTTCATCATTAGTCGTTAACTGGGTGGTTTCCCTTGTGTTCGACAGCAAGATATCTATTCACACTTTCGGATTCATGCAGTGTCTTGGATGCCATTAGCCTTATTGGTGGTTTCCTCGCATTTGTCAACAATTTTTCATCATTGGCTGCTATTCAGAGGGTCCTTTTTGTGTACCGATTGCATTTGGCACACGTGAAAGACACATAGGGTCGTTGGTTCGTGAACATGTTCTTCGTCTGATATCCACCAAATCATGAAGCTCCTACTTTGTTCCTCATGCTGACTAATGAGAGATACCTCAATATTCTCCTTTCATCGAGTCTCCTTCCATTGAATTCATCTCATTTATTCTGGATATGGGGCCTAGAGTTTTATGAGTACCTTGAGGCTTGCAGTCATTAGTGGAAGGCTCTCTTGCCACTGGCATATGGGGATACATCAATGTCTCCTAATCAATGGATTTCTCAAGTGTTTGACACCAACTCCTTTATTCACATTTGTAGATATGTACTCAGTGCCTTGATACATACTTTCATCATCTGTAGGCTATCTCACGTTTTTTAATGGTATACTTCAATGACTGGTAATCAAACGATGTCTCATCATGTTCGACCTCAAATCATTTATTCACATGATGTAGACTTGCACCATTGGCGGATAGTGTAGAAGACTTGAAGACATCACTATCTAGCCGCAACTTTCCTGAGTTGCTGCTTCCATTTCATTGGACTAGTACCTATTTGACTTTAGTGATCATGGGAGATCATATTGTATTACATAGTATACAGATATCTTTAGATTGATTTTTGAGACTGGTTTCATTGGGCCTTGTTCATGACAATGACAACTTTTGGCATATAACCACATTTTTATTTGCCTATTCATGGCCATGAACACTTGTTTGGTATATTTTTCACATGGATCTGCATTGTATTCTTGGCAGCCATGTATGCAAAGTTAGTACATAATGTAATGAGCAATTGAGTTCATCCAGCTGGTTCTCCACCACTCCACTTCTGGGTTATTTATAATGTATTTTGGTCATCGCAAATACTCCTCTGATATCACACATTAGTGGGCATATGTTATAGAAATATTTTCCTCACCATTGCTATCTTGCATAGAGGGCCTTTTTCCATTTCCCTATGTAGACTTTTTATGAATCCAGAGCTAAAAATATACATTTTTCCACATATACGTTCCCTAACTGTTATACAAGATGCGTATACGCCTGTTGCTCCACTACAACTCACATATATCAGGATTTGTGCCAGAAAATACAAAATTAGGTTGGATTTCCATGTCACGATAGAAGTTCTCTGATCCTTGGCCTTCCATATACTAGAAACGCTTCGACTCGACCCTTCAATTGCATTCTGAAGGCTATAAGAGAACAATTTTGAGCTATGGAAAAGAAGATAAAGCATTCAAATTTGAGAGCAAAGTTACTCTGGAGAAATTACTTCATTTTAAGTATGCATCCCTTTATCCCTCAAGTGTAAACATAGTGTTCAACCCCCAAGCTCTTCCCTTATTCTCGAGAGGACCTCTTTGGCTCTTTCTCATGAGCTTGCCATTGGTGGAGGATTGAAGTGGTGGGGACCCAGTTGGAAGGAACTTGGTTTCTTGGTTTCAAACCATGTCGACACAGAAGTCTGTAATGTTGACACTTCTGCTGATCAATTATTAATAGAAATACTCCTTTCTCGTCCTATTGATATCTTGCAAATATATGATTATTATCCATGGGCATGTTTGCAATGTTTATTAATGGATTATGCTATCTGATGTGCTAACCCCTTTTATATCATCACTATATACTTGCTTATCTTGTTTGTTGAGAATTCCTCGCAGGTATAAAGCTTTGGGTCAAAGTGCTCAACGATGGAACATCATCAAATGTTAGATCGAAGTAAGCCTCTTTCTTTTATTGCACATTAGTTTATATAGAATATGTTGTAATTGAGTTGATTTCTGCAGTCATACCTGTCTGTTGTGGTTTACCCTTAGCCACAAAAAGTTTTTCCCTTGTAATAGAGGCTATATTATGTGTGGACAGATTTGGAGGAATCCATGAAAAAACTATTTTTGAGAAGTCAATGGAAAGAGAGGATATTTGTGTGTAGATCGCCACATCAAACCCAATAGTGTGAAAATATGTATAATTTCAAAGAGGTCGAGTTTGAATCTAGGTAAATCCCATTGAAGAGCTATACAATTTCAGAAAAAAATGTTTTTGCCTTGTTTGGGGTACATTAAAATTGGTATTAGAGCATGGTTATAACACTAGGGGCTATATGGGCTCAACAAAAATGATTAAAAATATTTTTGGTATTATGTTAAGGTAAAAAACATGCATGGTTTTGTTGGTGAACATGTCTTGACTATTTTTTCTGTTGATTTAGGTAAGTCTCGAAAGGTTGACAAGGTAAAATCAAAATTTGAATGTTCTTAGCAAACTAATTTACTCGCTCTACAGTGAAGATCATTTAGATGAAATCAATGAATTTTTGGAAGATATATTGAGTTCTTAGTGATATTATGTTTTAACTCTCTATAATTTAGTTCTAGAGGTCTTTGTTAAGGCTGGTAAAGTAGATGAGGCACATTCACTACTTTAGGAGATGTTAAACATACGAATTATGTTGATTGAAAGGACAATTGAGGAACCTCCTATTGAATTTGTTAATGTTGATTATGTAATACCCTTGTTTCCTCCATATGTGAATATAATTATATTTTCTAAGAGTCTATGGATGGATCATTTATGTGTGGATTTTGGGGAAATATTGAACCTTTGCTAAAGGATGTGATGTAAATATTTATGTTATTAATATAAAAGGAAAAATGTTGAATAACTACTGAAGGTGTTTCCTACACATATTATGAT
>SNQJ01S0300628.1:0-10360 GCA_010110895.2 Picea sitchensis
TTATAGACAAGTGTGAAGGTGACGGAGAGGGCAGAGACAAAGGAAAGAATGGAAAGCTTTGAAAAGCGGTCGGACGGGATTAAAAAAAGGGTTACCGGGATAGTCAGGATAGTCGAGTGTTGCATGTTGAAATTTCATGTTTCGGAATTTTTGAGTGCAAAATGTGTAAAATGGAAGAGATCATGATGGGGCAGTTGAGTGACTGGTTTGTATATTTGTGGAATTCCGCCAAAGTGGATAAGTATGGAATAGGGAAATTTCTAATTGCATACGTGGCAATAAGATCTTATATATAATTGCCAGCTGCTAACTGCAAAGGGGCGCGGATACAGGAAACAATGACTACGAATTGAATATTTCTTCAACCTGCTAAACCGACGATTCGCCAAAGAAATTTGAACAAATGGTGAAGTATGGAAAGCAGACAGATGGGATTCAAAATGGGGTGACAATAGTTCCACTAAATATGCGAGGACCCGACAGTTAAATTGTATTTCTCGAAAGTTTTCAGTGCAAAAATGTGCAACACAGAAAAGGGCATGATAGGTGGATTGTAATACGAAAAAGCGTATGATCTAAGAATGGTTGCAATTTTGAATATCTGTCAATTTGTATATACCAGAGCTCTGCATGCTTTTTGGAGGTCACGGAAAAGTAGAAATGCAATTTTGATCCAACCAATGTGCAAGTTCGCCTATCAATTTGTATATGGCAGAACTCTAGGTGCCAGTTGTGGGACAGGGAACAATAGACGATCAATTTAAAGAAAGGGGAAACATTCATTGGAAACAAAAATGCGTGAATCCACAAAGTTGCGGAGCAACACATTGTCGGGGAAAAAACGATTAAGTAACCAGGAAGAGAAACTAGAGGGAATAAAAGAGTGGGAAAATAGAGAGGCGAAAGGCAGTTTTCGTAAGCGCAAATTGGTTTTAAAGAAGTGCCATCATTTCAAAACCATGATCTACTAATTGTGAGCAAATGCATTGTTGAAGATTACATTTTATTGCAACGTATGCCTGCAACTATGTTCTTGATACATTATTCCATGACTGTAACATATCAACTTAACCACTAAATTTCCTTTTCTACTAATTTCCAACAAATGCTTTGTGGAAGATAAGATTGTATTGGAACGTGTGCGTGTAACTATGTTCTTGATACATTCTACCATCAGTGCAACATATTAACTCAAGTATTAAACTTATTGCATTATGGGTTGTTAACATTAAAACTTAATAATTGCATGTCTAGAAACAAGAATAACGATTTTGCTGCAACATTGTACATTGGTATTAGTAAACACAAGATCGAAGAAGTACAAGAGGACCGAACCATGCCAATTAGAACATGCGTTAAACCCAGAAAAGAGGAAGCAACGAAGAGTGCAAGGCAAATTTTTTTTAATAGCAAATCCATTTAAAATAAAAAAAATAAGAAAAACACTGAGTACTGTACATCTATGCTTAGAAATTGGGCCCAGTTCTTCGGGCCAAAACATTGAAGGTATCTGTGAAAAACACAGGCACGAGTTCTGTAGTATGCAAGATCCTTGGAGTTTTCTCGTCGATGAATCATCCTCTGCTGAAATTGATATTTTTCAGAAGCTTTTCTTCAGAAAGAAGACGAAAATGGTTGCAAGGCAAGTGGAATAGCCCTAAGATGAAACCGCCTCTGCATAGTCCGAAAAAATTCAGTAGCACAGCTTGCACATGCAATTGCACAGGCCCAAATTAGTCCATTCTAGGCAGAAGGAGATGACTAGAAGAAAAATGCATGGCAGGAGCGAGAGTTTTGGACCTAATGCCCGAAAATGTTAAACAATATTTTTTTGGCTTGAAATATATCTTTGGGAGTATCAACATATCATTTCTTTGCACTGAAACTCTTCCACCCATAACAGACTAATTTGGAACTCTGGAATTCCTACTTTCGCGGTGCAAAGTGGTGGTTGCATTCACCATCAGTTTCTTTTTTGAAACTCCTTTTGGTGTGTCATGACTGCACTCACCGAGCCAAGAAGGTCTGTTCATTATGGTTGATTTCAATTTGGGTGCAGGAGTGGGAATATTCTCTGCATTTCCATCATCCATTGTCGTATCATCGTCCATTGGATTATCTTCTTTCGGCTCAGAATTCATGGCATCAACTTCTGCGATAGCAATGACTGCAACTAGGTAGGTTCTCTGACCAACCAGAGTTACGATGGAATTTTTTGGCTTGAAATATATATCTCAGTGTACCAAGGGACCATCTCCTTTTTTGCTCCTAGGCGGAGGGAGATGAATAGTAATAATATGCCCTGGAATAGTGGAACCTTTGGCCATTATGCCCAATGTGTTTACTGTGTGTGGAGAGAACTACTGCCAGAAGTTATTTAGAATTTTCGTTTGGTTGAGACGATGTTTGAAATGAAAATTGGGGAGGGATAATATAAGCCTCCGCAAATTATGGTTTAATGCGTATCAATGGAATATCTCCTTGATCCTTTCATTGATCAATGACAATTTCCAGGGTTCGTGTGGAATGAGCTGTGACCATCACAGCTTAATAATTGCACAATTAGAAAAAAGTGCGAACGTGGTGGTGAAGGCGAAAAGAGATTAAGAATCAAAAATTTCTTAAAAGCACCAACCCATTGGCACACCAAAAAAAAAGATTGTGTGGCTTTTGAAATGAATACTCGGAAAGGATAACATGCTTGTGGAAAAATCTTAGTTTAATTTGTACTAATGACAAATCTTCTTTGGACTTCCGGACAATAATGACAGTTTTAGCGGTTGCTGCAAGATGGCTACTAGCATTAAAGCTTAATTATTGCATATCTGGAAACAATTACGAAGGAAACAGCAATGGAGAAATCGATTCCAAGAAATACCAAAGTATGAAAAGCGGTCGGGCGAAGATATACCCAGGGCACGTGAAGGGCCAATGGTTCTCGGCCTGGTGGGCTGAAAATTGAGCCTCTATTGTTCTGTGTCCTACAAATAGCACTACACTTCCGCGATATACAAATTGATAGGCAGACTTGCAAGTTGGTTGGTTCAACATTGCATTTTTTTGTCCTTAGCGATTCCATATTAATTCCATAATTGGCCACTTTTTTGGATCGGGGGTTCTCGGGCTGGTGGGCAGAAAATTGGGCATCTATTATTCCGCGCTCTACAAATAGCACTGACAATTCTGCGATATACAAATTTAGAACCTGACCTGCGCTAAATTATTACTGTTAAATATTTGTATTGCAGAATTTAATTATAGGAGAAATTTTGCACAATCTAGTCGATCGAGTGATATAAAAGTATTTCCACAAACGAGCAATATAAAAAAGAGTCATTCCATACTTAGGCACTTTATTTATCGCAGGTTGGCGGCCTCGTGAGCTGAAAAAAGAGTCTCTATTGTTCTGTGTCTTACAAATAGCACCCAGATTTCCGCAATATACAAATTGACAGGAGGACCTACATGTTGCTTGGATGAACATTGCATTTGATCGCGGGTTCGCGGCTTGGCGGGATGAAAATTAAGTATCTATTGTTCTATGTCCTACAAATAGCACCTATAGTTCCGCAATATACAAATTCACACGTGGACTTGTGGACAATTTCTATATAAAGTATGGAATGAGATTTTAAATCCCTTATTTTAAATTGCTTATTAGTCCAAGAGGGAATGGAATTATTAAAGGATGTTAAATCGCTTATTTTTAAAAAAATGAAGTAAACAAAAGTTTTTTTTTGTAAAATTCTATCACCGCAAGCATAACAAGGACCAATTTGAAGTTTAAGGCACTCTTGTTCATATGATAGCACAATTTCACTCCGCACAGTATATATTCGTTGATTTCAAATTATTCCAGGATATTAATTTTACCAAGTTCATGGAATAAGCAAAAATTGTGAAAACAACGATCAATTTGAATTTTAAGAGCCTCTTGTTGGTATGATAGGACAATTGCACTTCGCACACTATATATTCGTTGATTTCAAATTATTTCACAACAATAATTTGACCAAATTCATCGATCAAGGAAATTTACCAAAACAAGTCGCATAGTACATTTGTGTCACAACGCCCTAGAAATTATCAGGCGGATTTGCGTGCTAGCTGGCCAAAAAAACTCAATTATATTATTCTATGTCCTCCAAAAAAAAGCTGGAGTTCCACGGTATACAAATTGACAGACAAACCAAATAACTAAGAACCAACCATACTTTAAACAACCCAGAAGAAAGTTCCCAGAAGGTTTCATTGAGCAGAGCCCATCGACCTTTGCACCAAACAATTTGATATACAAAGAAAAGACGTCGACGCATTCCTTTTCTCTTGAAATGAACATTCATATGGATGTTGAACAAATATTACAGAGAGACATGAGGTATTTTCGTTTCCTTCCAAAGTTTGATTTAATTTATTTTTTTTCTCTTCTTCAACCGAAATGAAAAATTACATTGTCATCATTTAAGGTGAATTTGATCTGTATCCGAAGCTGCCGCAACATATAGACATTGCTTTCCTTTTTTTGTAGAAACATTTCATACGACAACTCTGCCAATTCAGGAAGCACATTTTGTAACAGAGGCTGCCTAACCGAACACTGCACAATTGTGTTGCCCACGGATCAGATAACACCATTGAAACAATGTCCATAAATATATGGACATTTTTTACTGCATCCCATACAATCAATAGTATCATCACTTATCAAAGCGGAGGCAGAGGCAGCAGAATGGAATTTTTCACATACAGGCTCAAAGGGGGTTGAGTACACATTGGATGCAACTAAAAGGCCTTCAACCTGGCAATGTGAGCAAAGGGATTAATACATTGAACAATATAATACACAACTGCATCCCCCCCTCCCCTTTAAAACAAAACAGAAAAAGTAAACAGGTGCAGAAATTTGTTAAAGGCTATTTCTATAAGCAAAGTGAGGATGATTTTGTGGATGTATATGCACAACAATTGTAGAGCTAGCTAGTTTCTCCAGATCCTCTACTATATCTTCTCGCAACTCTATTACAAACATTGTCTGGGTTGTCTAAAAGATCCTTTCTCTAGCATCCTTCTTATTTGTTATATTTTTGAACAACATAAGTGGAATCTACCCTCTATGCAATTGTTGTTCCATTGACGAAAACAAATATGAATACATATTGAACAATTGTAGCTGCAAAATGGAACAATGAAATATTTGTGTAACTTATCCGACATATATGCAGACGTGAAAGTTAAGAACACAACTGAATATGAAAAGCGGTACCATTGCCTTGTCACTGTCCGAATCTCCATCCTTTATATGGAGAATGTGTTGCGACCCAAATTTTCTCGCCAGTATCACAACAACCCCAATCATTTCGATTGGGTAAATATTAGTGCTCTGTGCAAGATGCCTGATAGTTGAATCCAGGAGGAAGCGATATTCTGAACAAATAGCAGGAATTTTTTCCACAATGCTTGTTTCGTTGAGCAAAATAATTCGATCGCAATCACCACGGTCATATATTGTTTTGGGCAATACATTAAAATTTGTAATGGATATCCCATTATGCGGAAATATACTTTTTGCATGTTTCTGGAGAAGTTGTGGAGGAACAATCAGTGTGACTGTCATCATGGTGTCCTTGTCTGTCATATTAGCACACATAATGGATCTACTTTTGTTTGCCTTGTCCAAGTAGGTGGTATAGACAACCATTATGTCCCCGATGAACAGTTGTCGAGTTTGGCGATTGTTCAAGCCCTCTATTGATAGTACTGTGGATGTCACAACTCTAGACCTGATGACATTTTTTGAACAGGAAAAATAAAGTGAATTGTAGTGTGCTACAAGTACACGAATAGTATTCATGAACTATGGAGCCACAGTTTCACACTTGCACCTCTTGATCTGCGGAACATGCAACACATTTGGCATTTCTCTTGTACTTGTTGATACTTCTTGCGAGATGGAAACCATGTATTTCAAATGGCATCAGCATATCCACCATGCCATAGATGAATATATAGCCTAGGAATTTTATTTAGTAAACATAGTAAGATCACAATGTATGCATCTTTACCTTTGGCCTTGTCGATCTGCTGATGTCTGGGATGACTGACTGCTCATGGTCGTCTCACTAGTCCAACTTTTTCTGATGCAAGCATGTGTAGATGAACATCAGGACTAAACAAATATATGCATTGTATATTGTCAATCGAAAAGACCAAATAACTGTAAAACTGTATGCATCTTAATTTTTTAACTGGAGAAATGTTTAACAGTAAACAGGGCGTGACCGCGGGTCACCATGGCCAATCTATATATTGCAGACCCCCGGAAGCCAGGGGAGTAATCTTCGACTTGCCAACCTAGTAGCCACAATCAACAAAGTGAGTAACTATGGAATAAGGTAGAAGCAGGACCACATATGTCAGTCCGTTAGTCCGCCAACCAGCACACGAGGGAATTTTCGGAAACCACACTAAGCAGATGAATTAGAAAACAAAAGGGATAATAGAAAATGGAAAAAGTAGAAATAGGGAATGCAGAAAGGCCCATTACTGTGAATTCATTGTTTTCAAGTCTAATATTATATGCTCCCACCTGGTTTGTATATTTAATTTACCAGCACACTTGGTATACCTTTTAGAAGAACCCTTTGCTGCTGCACAAAAGAATTCATCTCCCTGTCCAAGCAACCTATTTTTTCCAAGGTAGGAATGCCGAAGATGCAATCGAGACGAAGGCAAGTTAGTATGAAAACATACATATAAAAGAAAAAGAAAAATGTCTATTTACCCGCCAAAGAGTCCTTCGTCCTGTCCAACGATTATGTTTCTTTAAATGCAACAATGCAGCGCAAACACAACGGACATAAACTAACTTAGTATGTAGGAAGGAATGTATGTAACCAAGATAACTTACCATGTAAGAAGGTACACAACTAGTTTAACATGTATACAGACCATAAATGAAATACAAAACAACACAATATGAAACAACAATACAAGCATGCACCTTTCTATATCCTATTCAATTGATGTAGTCAAGACTCCCTCCTTTTTTCCAGCTACTCTGTTTGTTTCAATGTGGGAACCCACAAAATTCAATGAACATCAATGGAAGCTGGTATTCACTAGAGAACAAGCAATATGTAGATACAACAAAACTGACTCAATGAACAATTTACAAAGGCAGAAACATGAACCTTTGCGCTTCTCTATCCATGGTTGTAAACGTCTAGCTTTTTTCCCCTGGCCAAAATATATTACAAGGAAAAAAATATCACGCAATTGCATGGCCGCAGCTAAACGATTTATGGTTTTCCCTGGCAATTCATCCAGATATGCCCTTTAACCATGTTCTTTATCCTCTACACAGACTGATGTGCCCACGATACAAGTTCTCATTTTTCCGTGGCAAACTACCCAGACATGCTTCCAGACATGAAAATATAATCTTGAAGAATCTTTGTTGCACATATCATATCTCAAGCACTACACAAATTGTATCGTGCACACACCAGTCTATGTAGAGGAGAAAGAACATGTCATGTCATATACGCACATTTGACCATACATGGTCTATAAATGTAGGCTGCATACATATGCTTTATTCAAACAAAAAACAACAAATATTGTAACTTCACATGTAATCCTCCAACAATTTTGTATGCAACTATTTTCTTTCATGGCAAGACTCCAGCACCAAGAAAATATCACAGAATCACAGATAACAGCCTCTGCAAAAATGAAAAATAACACAACTGCAGATTGACTGGTGGGTGCAGGGGCTAAACACCGTAAAGTGCCCCCAAAAAACAANAAAAAAAAAAAAAAAAAAAGATCCAACCACTGTCGCTGCACCCCAACCCTACAAGGCCGAATCAAAGAAAAGAAACCAACAAGGACCAAACCAGCGAGAAAGCACAAAGAGGCCGAACTACACCCTCAGGGCCCCAAAGCACAAACCCTAGGCAAAAAAATAGAACCAACAACCCAGGAACCAATGAACCAACAAAATCCATCGACCCAATGAACAACATATGTATCTCCAACAATTATGAAACTGCAGTCGAAGCAAAAAAGGAACCATAAATAGAAAAGGAACATGCGACTACAAATAAGCAAACATTCTTACTTGCAAACTGCAAACACTGAACAACAAACAAGGAATACAAAATGAAACTATGGCATCAAAACTTACTCTGAAACGATGAAATGCAAAAGCTCAGGTTGAATTGCGAGCGAAACAACAAAAAAAAACAACCGAGAAACTAGCGAAGAAGAACCACTCACCAAACCAGTAAACAATGTATCTAGCTTCAACAATTACGAGGATGAAACATACAATGGAAACACCCGATAAACCAACAAAGAAGAAGCAGTCACCGAATCAGTAAACGATGTATGTAGCTTCAATGGCAGAACAAGGATGAAACATACAATGGCTATTGAACTGGCATGTACTCCGAGAACTGTATTTACATAAACATTTAAGACTCTCAGGTTGTCTAAGGACCTCGCAATATGCAAACATTTAAGCTGTCAGGGGTGTTGGTGGACGTCGCGTCATGTATACATTTACGCTGTTAGGCCTATTGAGGCATCTCAGAATAAGTGTCAATAAATTTCAAGAAATATACAAAGCTTGGATATGAAAACATTTCAATATGCTTAATACATATCAAAACTGACGGATATATTTGGGTAGCAAAAAATGCTAATACAAACATTCGAACTAATGGTAGCATTAATTGACCTTCAAGCAATATACAGGAAAAATATATGATTAAAACATACTGTCTATGAGAAAATTTTTGGATATGTTGCCATATACTACATTGGGAATAGTGAAGCCAACAATAAGACCTCCAATCTCTTAGCCAATCAGATCAGTACATATATGTTACTTTTTAATATATAAAAATATATG
Organism: Picea sitchensis; assembly: GCA_010110895.2. Lineage (NCBI taxonomy): Eukaryota > Viridiplantae > Streptophyta > Pinopsida > Pinales > Pinaceae > Picea > Picea sitchensis. Next base: position 8,918 of record SNQJ01S0300628.1, read on the forward strand.
TTTTTAATTCCATAGCTCCAACAATAGGTATTGTGCAAATATTTTTGGTCAAAAGACAAACTAATATGTAGTCAATGCTTTATTGATCGCTATAGTCCCTCTATACCTACGACAGGGACTAATAAGGCCTACTTGAATTATTAGTCCTCACTTGTATTTAGTATGCCTTTTAACACAATATATGAGTTGTTCTCATCAACGTTTTCTCAATCTTACATGGTACAATAATTCAATTAGAGTAAGGCCTACTTAGTTTAGGTCGTTGTGAGCAGTGAGCAGTTGGTATCTCTGCCATTTAGCATAGGAAATATTACACAACTCCAATATCTTAATTTAGGTTGGTGTATGCAGTTGGTATCACTACCATCTAGCATAGGAAAGCTCAAACAACTCCAATATATGGATTTATGGAATTGCCCCCAGTTAGAATTGCCACTGGAGATTTCTGAAATCACTTCATTGAGAAGACTATGTGTGTGGATTGGTTTTATTTGTTCTTTAAAATTGGGAACCTGAGATACCTAATAATGATCTTCCCCAGGAGATACAGAATATGAAGAATTTGCAGAGCTTCAGGTTATTGTACAAAGAGGTAAATTTGCCAAACTGGATATGTGAGTTTCAACAACTTGAGCGGTTAGACTTGGTTTACTTAGATCAGGTTAGCTATTTTGAAGTGGAGGAGCTTCCTTCATTGGAGAGGTTGTCGAATTTGAAATTTCTAAAATTAGATTCATGCATCAGAGTGAATGATTTGATGATAGGGCGTTCCGGAGATCCCAGTGGATTTCCGATGTTAGAGATATTGGTTTTGAAACACATGAACCAACTCCAAAGTTTGACAGGGCCATCGCGTGAAGGAGGTTGTTTGAAATAAGGAACACTTCCCAAACTTTGTGTTTTAAAGATCTCGAGATGTCCAGCGTTAAAGAAATTGCCCATGGGTATAGAGAAGTTACCCGGTTTAATAACATTATATGGCGGGGAAAGATGGTGGAAAAGTATAATTTGGGAGGATAATAATATAAAAATACACCTTGGCAAAGTATTTAAAACCAAGAAAGGGTATGATTATCCTTATGTTGTATAAGAAATGTAGGGAAATGTATTTTGAATAGAAAGTTCTGATCCTGTATATGTATATGTAGGGAAATGTATTTTGAACAAAAGGATCTGAAAGTTCTGATCCTGTTAGGCAATTTTTGTAACAGTTATTGTAACAAAACTTTTACATTTTTTAATATAAGCTTTTTTCTTATTAAAAAAAGGAATGTAGGGAAATGAAAAATAAGGTTAAAAATAGGCCAAATTATTATTTTTCCTTGCAATAATGTAAATAATAAAAATAGGCTAACTTTTTATTTTTCCTTGCAATAATGTAAATAAATATATATAAGATAAGATATCAAATTTCATTGAAAGTTGATATATTATTTTCATGAG
>SNQJ01S0300629.1:0-10359 GCA_010110895.2 Picea sitchensis
TTAGAATATTTATCAAGTTCATTTATGAAAAACATTCAACACTTATAACAATTTCACAAACAATACACACAATATACACAGTCAACTATTGTGTAAACGAGTGTTCCAACCATCCTAACACCCAAGTATTGTTACAACATACAATATCTTACAAGAGAGAGTACAACGAACCAACTAGTTCACAAGAGTGCATGGCTCAGAAAGTACATACACCTTAATTTTTCGTCGCATACACATGTTGTGATACAATTCAACCTATGATTGCGACTCTTGTCGCACCTTTTCCCAAATCTCATTCATTTTCTAGGTTCACATGTCTCTACTCTGCACTTGTGGTCATCTGTTCCCTTCACCAAGTCATTAGTCTCTATGTACAAAATTCCCCAACATTATGTTGAACTCCACCACAAATTCCCCCTAGCCGACACTATCGAACACATCAACAACCCATGTACTGCCTGTCACATAGATTCACATAAATATGCCTTCATGCAAACTTACGTTTTCCTAGCCTCAAACTTTCATGTGCCAAGACAAGTTTCATAGAACAATCATGCTGAGAACTCACCTTTCCAGATGGTCGCACCACATAATACTCCCCAACTCATCCTTCCTCAAACCCAACACTTATTCAAAATTGGCCTTCACCCAGACTTCAATTTTCTCCTTGTTCTAGATGCGTCATTGATCGCCCAAGCAACAAAACCAAATTCAAGTGACTTCATGACTCTATGCCATACTCCTTGTTCAAATTCCTTGAAGACTCACCTATGCATCCTTTATATATGCATTGTCTCACATAACTAAATTGTTGCATCTCTTAGTGAATCGACACGTCTGTTCCATGTTGATAGCCTTCTACAAAGTTGGCCATACCTCAATGTGGGCACGCTTAGTAAAATCACCCAGTCGACTCACCGAGGACCCCATTCTTTCATCTAGATGACCCACCAAACATTTGATTGGCTCCCCCATCCATCCAACTAACCCTTCACTTGGGTGCATGCATCACTTATTCGAGTCAGGCCGACTTGTATAGGCGTGCCCTCCCTTTCCTTAGCCAACTTTTTCTTCTGGTGATGTGCCCAAGTGATTCCTATAACCTTCGTCAAATTGATGAATCAACTAACTTGTGTAAAAATAATTTGTTCCATACACTAGCTTCTATGTCACATCTCGGTCGAGTCGCTCCTTGGCATGTTTCACACCCAAGGTGACCCTGACTCACCTAATATATGAAGACATCACATCTCCATTTGTTTCAAGTATCCTCCTACCTGATTATCCATTTTTTAGTTCATGGTGAGAGGGTGTGCACTTGGGATTTGCGCTCAAGGAATTACATCCCCCACACTCCAATTTGTTTCCCTCCTAACAATCCTCAACACCTTAATGTTATGTGGTCACTAATGTCCACTATCACTTTGTCCATATCTTACATGATCTCTTCCCCAAGTCAATTGACCACTCCACCTATAGAACAAATGTCATCCACCCAACTTGTTGCATTGATCCAAGCACCAAAATATAAAACTACTTAAGTTTTGAACCATGTTGACTTATCCATTTCTCCCTTACTTCAACCATTCTTCCATGTCTCCACACATGTCGACCCACAAGTTATACACTAGTAGGGTGATCAGTCCAACCATTGCATGTAGCGCTCAATATGCACTTCACCATGTCAAACATATTCTTTTCATCCCCAACTTTGTCTCCCTTCCCAATCCTCTAGCACAAGGCAAATTTCATCTCCTTCACCCAAATATGTCAACTCTTCAACCTAGCTTCACAAGTGATGCCAAGCTTCCCAACTACTATTCACCCTCCACTGAGTTGATTGTTGTCCCTTGAAACCCAAAAATTGTTGTCTTTTCCCTTCCACTACAACATTTTTCCACTAAGGCACCTTCGATTGCATTGGACACTTCCTTGGCAGCACGCCCAAATCTAGTTTTCTCAATATACCAAGTACTCTAAGAAGCCACCACCAAGGCTCAGGGAGAATGATGTGTTTGAGTTGTGATCTGTGCGCAAGTACATAAGGACCAACTGGAATTCATTCAATGAGTATCCCAACTCTTAAATTCATTTCACATCAAGATCAAAGTCATAGATCCCCATTTCTTTTCTACAAAAAATTACGATCGTTGTAGGTTATCGATCGTCTCTTCCCACTCCCTCCACATCCTCCAAGTCTGGTTGAGCGAGTTCCTTCATGCCCTCCTTCATCTCAATACTTAGATATTTTGGTGCAAGTGATTAATATAAACAATCCTCCTCAAATTCATCGCAAATCCGTTGGCAACATGGTGACTCAGGTTGTGTCTCCTATGTGATGACTTCTGCAAGTGTTGTGATGGTTGAATTAAACTCATCCTTGTGAACTTTCTTATGTTCATGTAGGCTCCACAACCGATCTTCCTTCTCCAATACATACTATTATGATATCTTTAATGTCATAAAACTTCATTTACTTCATTCTTATCAACTCATGATATTCAAAGAAACCATGGTTGAAGTCACCTCTTGCTGCTATACCATGTCACAAGGTCTGTTAGCACTCTCACAAACTTCCTCAATAAACATGATCGTAGAAATTATATGCTTCCATCCAAGCTTGCTCCTTGTATTCATGGGAACACTTGGTGTTTTGGCTTCATCCAAGATCACCAAGAAACCCTCATGTGGCATAGTAAATTCCTTGGCGTACTTGGGAAAAAACTACCCAAATATCATTGGATGATCATCCAGTGGAGCCATAGTCAAATCCCAACTTCCAAAACAACTCCCAACTCTCAATGGCGTGGAATGAAATTATCTTTCACCAACTTCACCACTGAGTTAACCACCTTTAATGTGGCCATACTTATCTTAGGATTACAATGGAGCGATGTATAAATATGTTCAATTATGAAACTGTGGGTCATGGCAGTGTCAACAAAATATGCCACCTTCACCCCACTCACTATCGCATCCATAACACAAAGTTTGGATCCTGCATCTTGTGAACACTATCCATGGTCCCTTTCCTTGAACTTGTCTAGACACATTGTCAACTCTTCTAACCCTTCCACCATTGCCTTTCGTTAGCACATGAATTGTACTGGGGGTCATTTCCACCTTGTTTTATTTTGGTTTTAGTTTAGTTTCTTTTTTAAGACAATTCCCAAATAATTCATGTCTATACAAGAAGAAAAATCATTTTTGTTCTTGGTTTTTGTTAAGTCTATGTCAATTCCTAGTGTTAGTAGGGCTATTTGAGTCATTCTTAAAATATTTTTCACATTATCTAAAGGTTATGAGTGAGTTTAGTCTTGTATATAGTTTTTTGAGTCGAATAAATGTTATAATATTAGGTTTTCAAAGGTCTAAAGGTCACTTCATGTCATGTAAATAGGGTCTCCTACACATTCAAATAATTTTGTACCACTAAATGTGTCATCATAACCTCGTTGCAAAAGTTCTGATTTTTTGTAGCGTTGTACTGCATTTGTCAAATCACTACCAAAATGCCTTTTCCCCACAATGGATTGTAATCATTAGTTTTAGCATTGGATTCAGTGTCATTTTTGTGTTAAGAGTCACATGGTTATAAGTAATAATGAGTCATGATATTTTTGGTTCTATTGTATATGTTTTGTAATTCTCAAACAAAACGCTGTAAGATTTCCAAGCGCTGCAAAATTCTGCTACCAAATCTTTGTACATTGCAAAATTGTTCGCTGCCAAAGTTTTATTCATTTTCTTAATCTCTCCATTACTTTTTGATATCCATCAATAGTCATGGAACTTGAAAAGTAGAAGAAGAAGAGTAACAAATTGGGTGAGATAGTCATACTTGAACCCCAGGGTTTGCAACTGTTAGACTCAAATCCATCCTTCAGAGAAACATTCTAGAGAGTTGGATGTATGAATTTTCGTGAGAGATTGCAAGGAAATCACATGGAGCTGACCAAAGAACTTGCTTTAAACTTTGATGGAGTGAAAAAAAGATCATACCACAAGAGTTTCAGGTTTCAAAAGATACCATAGCAACAACTACTGGGATACTTGTGTAAGGGGAGAAATGGTTCAAAGGGATGGCTGTAGATTCTACCTATTACAATGATTATTTTAATCCAGAGCATCAAAATGAGAAGCTCTCAGCAGGGGTACCAAGAAAATATATGTTGGATCATTTTGACAAGTTGTTGCGTGTAATTCAATGCTTCTTTACCTATGAGGTACGCTTCAACATGGTTTACCAATACCAACTTAGGCTTCTTATACATTTCACTGGTAAGAAAGCCCTCAATTTTCCTTTTTATATTTATAGAAGCTTGGGAAATACGTCAAACAAAGTTCAAGCAAGGTCTAAATGCGTTGAACAGATTATTTTTCACTCTGGCCTCATCAAACTGTTAGTTCTAGAATAACTCAGAAAGACAAATGGAGATTGGGTTACCTTCTTGTCTTCAACAGGGTTTAGTGCAGACATCAATAATACTCCACAGGAAAAAAGGAAAACCCCTTCTTCAAGTGAGAAGATAGCTCAGACAACTTCTATCAAATCAAAAAGAAAAATGGAAAAGGTCAAAGAATCATTGGATCAGAGCATGAAAATAGTTGAGGATGTTGTAGAGCCTTCTGACAGAGAGAAAAGTAAGATGAAAGGAAAGAATATGGTGTTCACTCCTCCAATATCAGAGATGGTGAAAACTAGAAGACCCATGACTAGGTCATCAACAAAATAGTTGGTTCTTGTGGACGAAGGTGAAACAAAGGTACTTGCTCATCATGTAGCTGAAAGGAGTATTGAAGATCAACCACAATCAAAAGAAAGTGATTTGAGAGTCAAGAGACTCATGAACCAGCTAAAGGAAGCACAAACTATAATTGTGCAGTTAAGAGAGGAGAATAGATAGATGAAGACAAAAATAGCAGATCACTTGGATGTATGTGAGGAGGCTATAAAGAAGAGAAGATACATGGTTAGAAGGTATCTACCCCTACACAAGAAAGTCAATAATGTCTATAGAAAGAAAAGGGTTTTACAAGCAGAGAACAAGTCATTGAAAGAAAAGTTGCATCAAATAGGTGAAGAAACTAGCAAGAAGAACCTAGATTTGTTAGTATAAGTAGCAGTCAACTTATTCAAAGATTCATTCAAAGAAGGTCTAATTTTTTAGGACTACTCAAGTCTTGGGATTGATATGATGAGGTGAAACCCTAACGGATTATTTTTGTCTTAAATTTTTTTTATGATCCATTTATAATTATGGTTGATAGTCAGGTTCAAGGAAAATTTGAGGTTAAAGGATAAAGAAATCCATTATATAGGTTTCACACAACAAAATCAAGCTTCAAAATTCAAAAAAATCAAAAACAAAGATTTTGCAGCGAGTTTTTACCAGAACACTGCGAAAGTGTTGGAAATAGAGATTTCACAGCAAATATCCACAGGTTTGCTGCAAAACTATACAATCAACTTGGATTGGTGTTCATTTAGTTGCCATCTAGGACAAACCTCCTCCAAATATTCAGGTGGATGAGAGGGACATGTGTTCCATCATCAGATCATGTAGCATGATGTGTTTTATATGCATTAGTTATCTTAGACAAGATCCTAGAAATTATGAGTTAGTGATGTTTTATGTTGTAACTTTTTGCAACGAACTCCTAGGATGAATGGAATCCTATGTAACTGATTGATATCAAATTCCTAAGAGGTAGAGTTAAGGATAGGCTATATATTCAAGAATGTTCAATGATAGAGGGGTTTGAGTGATAAACTGAGGCTAGTACTATTTCCTTCATTTTGAAGTTTCACACTCTATGTATTTGGATTTGAGGATTCTAATGCAATTGAAAATCAACTTGTGTTCTTTTCCATATGTTATTTATCTTCTACCTTAATGGAATGATGTTCATGAATGATTCATCTACAATTTATTTTACAGGAATGTGCAGTAAAATATTTGTTGCATACTGTTGTGAAGTTTCTCCATTTAAGTATTCTATATTTATGAATTAGGAAACTCCTAGTTTATGGCAGTTCTTCAATAAGTTAGTCAATTGAGTTGGAAGTGATATTGTCTAGTTTATTTCAATGTTCTTATACCTTTTATTTTGTTCATGATTATATATCTATACGTTGATTGAAGGTTGTTTAACTCTCTTTGTTGGAAAATAGTTTATGTTCATATGGTATATGAGAAGTTAGTCTCAAGTCTTATCAGTTTGACCTACCATTGAGTTTAACATTCATCCATTTACTATTAATATTCAAATGGGTATTGGGATTATCCTTATAGTAGTCTAAGGGTGACTCCTGGTGCTAACACCTTTGATGGTTCTGACGGCTTAATTATTCCAAGGTTGTGAGCTCCTTCTTCACAGATCACACTTGTTTTTTGTCCATCCATTCCAATTGTTCCTTCAATGGGAAATCTACTTCAATATGGTTAAGGTTGCACAAGAAACAATAAACTAAATTGCCCCTATGATCAAGTAGCTTGACTTGCCTTTGTGGCGTGACTTCAACTTTGTCTTGGGAATACTCCTTTATGAGTGACCCCACCCTTGTTGAGTTCAAATATATGGTTCCACTCAAGAGATATTCATTGAAAAATTTCCATTGTGCACTTCTTTGCTTCACCCTTAGACAATACTTTGTGAAATGGTGTCCCGAACACACATCACGTATGATAAAGTTGATGTCTTCAAATGAATTTGATTGTTCCTTTATGCTAGAGATGGTGGACATGGCTTTCCTCTTATTGGGAAAGTCTAACTCTGAGACTTGGAAGTCTTCATTGTTCATTGAGACAGTCTTCAATCTTTCATCCCACAAATTCCACCATGTGGTGATCGTCGTGATCTTCTCTAAGATTATGTCAACTGTTTCCATTCTCACCGACCATCCCTCATCAAGGTCCTACCTCAATGTGTTGTCAATCATATCCCACATCATGTATCTGTAAATATTTTCTCACATATCTATTGTATGAGATCGTTGCTACAAATATATGATCGTGAACCCTTCTGTCATATCACAAAAATTCCTTTGTTCACAATCATCTCCAATACCAACTGTCACCATGGTGACAGTTGTGAAGAGCTTGTCAAACTGTTCACCAAGATGAACTCAAATATGTCCCTTGGTCAACTACCTGATTTATTTCTTTGATACCAACTATCATACCCTCACAACTAGCACCTGGGGTGGAAATGACTTGGGCATGCCCAAGTCACCTAATGGCTTGAGGAGTTGTGTGACACTACAACTTTTCCAACTCAGTGATGAGGCCAACCCAAGTATTCTTATTTCAGACTACACCTTAACACTTAGAATATTTATCAAGTTCAGTTATGACAAATATTCATCACTTAGAACAATTGCACAAACAATACACACAATATACGCAGTAAAATATTGTGTAAGCAAGCCTCCCAACTAGTCTAACACCCAAATATTGTTACAAAATAAAATATATTTCAAGAGATATGGCACAACACCCTTACCTCAATGGGTTCTTCTTGACCTCCCAGTCTAATGATCGTTCTTAATCTCCCATTTCAGTCAAAATGACTCCTTTAGTTCCCACTGGAACCTACAACACACAACTATAACCACATGTCATTTTCAAAAATTATGCCTGTGCAACCAGTGTGATCATGACCTTTACCCGAGATGATATTTCAAGTTTCACGACCTCGCAACTCCTTATGTGAGTCCCTATAACTCTTTTAGTCCCCGAAACCCCGAAAAGGGCTAACGGGTCCTCAACTCCTCCTTGACTTCTCTCGATGTGACCCTCGACTACAACCTGGGGCCAAATATTTCGCACCTCAGGATTTCGCGTATCAGGAATTTGCAATGCAACTTCTTCTCGTCACCCGATAGCCAAAACCACAATATCTCCTTGACACTTTTGATCCTTGATGATCTGACGGTCTAGATTCGGTCTGGATTTCGTGACTCGCAAAATCTCAAATTCACACTTGTCCACTCTTCCGACTTCCAAAAAGCCAAAATATCAATGTCTCTCGTTGTTCCAGATCCAACGATTATTCTCCCTCTTGAGCTTACGATTTCTCAAGGAATCTCTCCTTAACCCTTTCACTGCTCTGTGAGATCCAACGGCTAATGGGATTTTGGTGATTCTCCCTCCAAGAATTTCTGCCATCCATTCAACTTTCAGTGACTTCTGGTCAAAGAAATCGATGTCAACTCCTCCTGAGTTCAATCTCTGTGTGGTAACTTCAACCTTCTGCTTTCCTTCAAATTCCTTGAATTTTCTATCCTTTCTGAGCTTGGCTTCTACTGAAAACTCAAGGATTCCTAAGGGATTCTTGTGCATAATCCTTGCGACATTCACAAATAACCTCTGGTTATTCGACACTTCCAACTCTTTGCACTCCTTGCAACAACAGTTCTTCAAACTCTCTCCTTGGTTGGAAAATTCTAATACTTCAACTCGCATGTGCACACTTTGCACAACTATGTTCTATCCTTTCACTTCTGCTGGTATGAGAACAACGGTATCCCTCCTGAGATTTTCTAAGATGAAACTTAGAACTTTGTCAACGCACTCTTTGTAGACTTTCACTGCACTCCTTGCAGGAATTCTCAGTATGGGAAACAATTGAAACTTATACTCTTCCTCTCACTGACTTCATACATTTAACATGAAATCACAGATACATGCACACACACACACATTTGAAACAAATGCATAAAAGAGTATATAAGCAAATTGTAAACCTACCATTCAATATATGCAAATAGTTTCATCACACACCGTGAAATTGGATCAAAGCTTCTTTATATTAATCCAGGTGCATATGTACATGGGTTCAATAACAACAATTATATGCTTATACAATTTCTACAATATTTGTTCTTCTCTTTCTCTCTCGCTCTACAGCTTACAATTACAATGAGAATAACCATCCAATACAATACATACGAGGAATATTTCTAGATTTTTCCCTCCTACATTCTAAGCTATTTTATCAGAATTAAAATCTACAACTACCTTTCATTCATTACAATAAATGCCTCCAACAAACAGATGAGAGGAATTTCTCATGATCTGTATTACAACTCAAAAACATAAATGCGAACGCATCCTTTCAAGATATTACATTATTTTTTTTATCTTTCAAATTCAAAACATTCTCAAAATATGCATTGGTTCATATCCAGATGTCTTCTGCTCACGCGTGCTTACAATGCTCCTGCATCATACTCCCTTGGCTGAAAAATTCATGAACTCTTGTTCATGAGATCTTGCATTGTCTGTCCATGTTTTTGGATCTCCACTTCGCTTTCCCAACTGGAATCTTCAATCAGGTGTCCCTTCCACTTTATCAAATACTCAAAATATATTTTCCTTTGGTTCTTCTTGCTAACTCTCTGATCAATTATCCTTTCCATCTGTGGCTTTTCATCTACAGGTAGTTGTTTAACCCATTGAATTTATTTCTAATTCTCTGCTCTATCTAGTTCATTTTCTCTGTAAGGGTACAGATCTGCTATGTTGAATATGGGTGATATTCCAACACTATCTGGAAATTCTATTTCATAAGCATTTGCCTCAAATTTCCTTATGATTTTACACGGTCCTATATTTATCATCTTCAGTTTATTATACATTCCCCTTGGAAACCTTTCCTTTCTTAGATGCACTAAGACCAAATATCCCACTTCAAACTAAAGCTCTCTTTGGTGCTGATTTTCCCTACACTTGTATTCCCGGTTAGAATACTGCAACCACTCTTTGATCTTACTATGGAGCTCCTACATCCTTGTTGCAAAGTCTTCCGCTCCACCACTTCTGATCTCATTCTTCTCTAAGTCCCTCAACTTAGGGACTCCCCTTGGTTGCATTCCATACATTATCTGGAATGGGCTTTGTCCTATGCTCCTATTTGGTGAGTCGTTATATGAAAATTCCACTTGCGACAGAATCTGATCCCACTGTGTATGATGCACAGTTACCAAACTTCTCAACAACTCCCCCAAACTCTGATTCACTACCTCAATCTGTTCGTCCTTCTGAGAGTGATATGTTGAGCTAAAAGAAAAATTAGTCCCCAACTTCTTCCATAGAGTCCTCCAGAAATGACCAACAAATTTGGTATCTTGATCTGAAACAATACTCTTCGGTAAGCCATGAAGTCGAACAACTTCTTTGAAAAACAAGTTTGCAATGTGAGTTGCATCACTAGTTTTCTGACATGGAATGAAATGTGTCATTTTGAAAAATCTGACGACTACCAAAAATATGGAATCACAACCTCTCTGCATCCTTGGAAGTCCTTGTTCATTAAGGTTGGTTTTCATTGATGTCAACCCTTGAAGAAATCCCC
>SNQJ01S0300632.1:0-10359 GCA_010110895.2 Picea sitchensis
AGATGCGAATGCGACAGCTTCGTCAAGTCCCCTTCGTCTAACCCTTGCTCGAAAGATCCACAACCTGGATGATAGCAGCTTCACTGATCACTCTCCTTTGACTGACTGTGTGTTTCCTATGAGATCATAGGTTTCATGCTAGCCATTCTTTCCTCGTTCCAACACCACTTATGAGATCATAAGTTTGGTGTGATTCTCTTTTTTCCAATCCCCTTTCACCATTAGAAAGCTTGCTTATATAGCCTTAGAGAGGCTTTAACCACTTGAGATATCCTTGGGGAATTTGAGGATTTGCCTCCTTCAGTTGCGGATCTGCCCTAAGATCATGGCTAGACTAGGCATTCGAATCCAACTGCCTTCCAAGAATGAAAAGATCCTTCCCCCATTCATCTCAACAACTTAACTACTACCCAGAATAGGTAGCGCTCCCTCAAAAGGACCATCAGAGCATTGTAGTGCTCCCTAGTAGGCTTTAGGGGGGTGACAGCACTCTCAAAATCTATAGTGCTCCCTCAAAAGGGCCATAGGAGCTTTATAATGCTCCCAGATAGTGTAAGGGGGAGCGTTGGCGCTCCCAGAAGAGGTATATGGGAGCGCTCTCCTTCAAAAGCTTAGTTTTTTTAGTGTTTTCAGATGGCAAAAGTTTCATGAGCATGTTGACTCATTTCTCCTCTTCCAAATCAAATGTTTGAGGTGTTTCAAGTGTCTTTCTCATGTCGTTATAGGCAGGACATAGGCATCATGGCAGTATGCTTCCCTGACACTTGTGACACTTGTGAACAAAGTGCGACACTTGTGGGCAAAGTGCGACACTTGTAATGACGACACTTGCGACACTATCAAAGTGAGTAATTTTGACGTGTAACACTAGGATAATGGTATTTTTGGGAAAAGACAATTCAAACTATTTATTAAAGATATAGGCTCATCTATGGGTTAAAAGGAAACCCTGTCGAGGCTATGTACACCTGCTAGCAGCAGTGGCTCTACCTGTGGTATCGAAGTTTACCTTAAATACGCCAAGTTTTAGTATGTTCCTAGATCTTCTTTTTTAAACAGTGAGGCTATCATTCCGGTTATATCCAATAACAAGGGAAAGTAAAAGCATTATGATATGTGGAATATTTCTAAAAACACATGAACAAATTTAAAATTATTTGAGATCTTTTTCTTTAAACATTTTTAAACATTTGGTATGTCAATTCGAATTTCCCACACAAAGTGATGATTGTTCATAATTACCATTAAAGTGCTTTTTGAAAGTAATTAATGATTGTTTTTCCCATCGGTGGTGATGACTTAGTAACTACACCTCACCTGAACTACCTGCCATTATTACACTCGTACATTTTGATGGTCGAGGTTGACCTTTCCATTTATTGGGGGAATATATTTTGCACATAAATAAATTTTCCGATAAATCATAATGATTGAAATAAATGGAAAACTCACATTTGTTTACACATTGATGTTCCATGATTTTGCTATTTCTAGTAATATTGCTTCCAAAGTTGGTCGAGCTAACCTGTAGCAAGGAACGATAGTCATCCTCATATGCTCACAGAAAACATGGGTGGCCGAAGTGTTCACCGAGAGCCCACATTACTGTCAGTAATCGAGCAGGCAAGAGTGATTTTACAACATTTGTGGTGGACAAAGTACTTCAACGGTTGCAAGGATATGGCACAAACATCACGCTTGATTTTTTCCAGAACTTGCAAGGAGGAGTCTCCATGGTCCAAGACATATGAATTATGGTCACTGAGGAAGTCATAGCAGAGGTCACAAGCCTCCCCAACATAGGCATACGGTGGATCGAGAAGTATACAGCGCTCAAAGAGGTTGTGGAATCTTTCGTACACCGAGGAGCAGAAATTTATAAAAAGGGGAAGGGACTCAACCCCACCACTCTCAGCGAGCCATGGAGGGAACTAGAAGGAATAATATAGAGGTATATCACATGTGATGGGAGGTACGATGTGGTGCAGTCGCGCCACCTCAAATTTCTAGCAGCACTCAAACAGAGGTTAGTAATCAATTTACCATTTTTTCTAAATGCCATGTTACATGAGGTTGCTGCAAGAAATTAGAAGGCCAAAGATCCTCTTACCATAATTACCCACCATGGACTCATAAAACTGGTATTAAATAGGGCCCTAATACAAACTCAAATAAACTGGGGTGATCTAATCGAGGTTAATAGGCCTCTACAACTGGAACAACCTGAATTTCATCATGAAAACCCACCACAGGGAATTGAGGTAGCACAGGAAGGGGGAGACATCACCCAAATGGAAGTCCCAATACCCCAGCCTGAAATTGAGACAGCCCGGGAAGGAAGCGACAATACCCAAGTGGAAGTTCCATTACCTCAGCCGGAGAATGAGGCAGATCCCATCCAACTGGCATAAACTTCAAAGAAAAACAGAAAAAGGACAATTGGTGTTCCTAAAAATTATACTGTGGAAAGAAGAAGAAGCAAAAGGATAGCACAGCCTGGAGAAATCCAGGAAATGGAACAGACAGAATAGCCTTCACGGGGAAATATTCAGGAAATGGAACAGACAGAACAACCCTTACAGGAAAATATACAACCATCACTCAAAAACCTTATAGCATAGTTCCTCAAGGGTTATGAAATTGAGATGGCTCAAGTTATAGGGAATTTGGGGAAATCAATTAACAAAGACACAAACAGGTCCGAAGAACACCTAGCACTAGCTTCGTTTTCAAACCCTTCTTTGGAACCCCTTGACGTAGAGATAACATTCCCTGAAGATACAGAACAACTAGAACCTCACACTGAGGTAAAGAGCCCTGTAGAATAGACATAGCACACAGAGGAAATAGGGGGACAGTCATTGGCTAAGAAAGATGAGGAAAACCCTGACATTCCTCATAAACAAAAGGCAGCAGGAAAAATTCACAATAAAATTAGAAAATTCAAACAAGAAAACAAGTTGTTGAAAAGGAGGGTTAAAAAAATCAAAGTACTAAAACAGAAAGTTGATAGACTCAAAGAAATAATTAAGGAATTGAGGAAACAACTGGAGTAATCTGATAAGGCCTATGAAAGGAAGAAATCCAAAAGGCCTAGAACACAAGGAAGTAACCCACTTCTTAGGAGGATAGTCCATACAAGTTCTATTGGAACATAGATAGAGTTGCAGACCCCTAAAGAAACAACAGAAATGGAACCTCAAATAGAGATTCCAGTAGCAGACGAAGCAGTTGAAGGAGTGATCCCTATGGAAACGCATGAAATGGATACTCAAACAAAAATTTGAGCAGCAGTTGCTCAACCTGAGGAAGTGATTCCCACATATTTTCCTTCTCCTCTAGATACCATTGACGCAGAGACCCAAACAGAGGTCCCAGCAACAAAAGAAATAGCCTGCCATACTGAGGAAGCATTTCAGCCTCCTGAACAGAGTGTTGTCATTAACAAGTTAGAGGCAGAGTCGGTGCACTCCCAACAAGCCCTGACTCAAAACATATATGAAATCGTAACCATGGCAGAGCATCAAAGAGTCGTTAAACAACTTAAATCCATGGAAGCAATAGAGGACGAGACTTATGCTGAGCTAACCAGGGCTCAAGGGAAGACAAAGAAAATACAAGGCCAATTAGAAAAATCTTTGGAGCAAATCAAGGAAATTTTCTCTGTTTATGTTGATATAGTGGCATGTAGGGCTCCTGCTACCAATTATTCTTTATTTTTATTGTAATGATATTTGTTACTGAGGATAAAAGCTATAAGAGCAGGCAAACCATTTGAGTTCACCACTATTTCTGAGTTTGTTTCATGCTTTAGAGAACAAGAAGAAAAAGTGCAATACTTCTTGTGTGAGTTGTACCTCCACATCTTCATCATGGGGGAGAACATAATAGATAAACCTATTCCTTTCATTGGAGATATATAGTTTCAAGCATTCTTATCTTTTACCAAGAACCAAACCAGGTGGGCTAAAGAACACTACTGGATTAGACCTCTGGATCATAGGAGAACCCCCTAAATCATTTCCATCCATTATGCGGAACAAAACATTCATGAAGAGGGGGGGGTTGTTGACTCTTTAGCTCCTATCCACCGACAGGTTGTACGTTCAAGTCTACCATATTTTAGGGAGCTTAAATAAGAAGCTCTTTTTTCTTCCAAACTAAGATGGGATGCCTCCCCAAATGAAGTCAAGAGTAGGGAACCCTTTGGTTTCAAAAACTTCTTTCCAGCTACCTTCAGAGTGGAAAGGTATACCAGAATGATCATGGATGAAGGACCTACCTGGATTGGGTGAAAATATAGTCCTCCTATTATTTGGTACCCTCCAGAAGGATACCAAAGTGATTATCAAATTAATAGGAAGAGGGAAGAAGCTTCCTTTGAAGAGCTCAAGAGAAAAAATGGGTTCAGAACACCTAGAGAACATACCTCTCCTCCCTTTAGCCTCATTACTTTACATGTAAAGTCTTTGTTTGCATGATTACATGCAATAAGGTAAGTTGGGGGGTATGTTGAGTTGTGAAAAAGGTACAAATATCCTCCTTATTTCCATGGTTTATGGTATAATATTGATTAACTTTTCTGCTAATTAGGGATAATTAGGATAGGAAATGATTAAAATGTCTTCTAGAAATATTATTGAGTAATATTAGATAAATTCTAATATTCAGTTGGAATTGTTTGATTTTGTTGCAAGAATGGATAAATATTGTCAGGCCCAAGATAGCTAATGAGACTTTGAAGATATGTAAGCTATTGGAGGTTGAAGACATTAGGCACAAATCAGTTTCGAGAAAGATTGATTCTCTATTTTGTAAACTTTATAAATAGTAAAAGTGATCTTGAGGATCTCTCGATCCTCAGGATAGCTTAATTTACCCATATCATTGTAATATATAGAGGTTAATGAATCCTGGAAAGGATCATCTAAGAATTTTATCCAAACATTCAGAATTCGGAATTGCTCTGCGAAAGCAGTCTTTTGTAAATGTTCTACCAGACATGGAATTAATAGAAGATTTTGGCGTTTTCACCATTCTTTCATACTGAGTTTCTAGTAGAAGTTCTTCTGAGGACCGAGGGCCCATTCTGAAGGAGTTACTGTCTCAATCTGTAATTGTATTAGTTTGATTTTCATTCTGTGATTTAAATCTCTTTTGCAATAGTCAAGATAAATGCATGAGTGTGTTGACATTCTTATATAGTTTGCTTACAGAAGATAGGTGTTTCATTTGAATGCTATCGATTGTTGTTCCAGTTTCCATTGTTGTAGTTTACTTCTTGACAGAGCCTCTCACTTTCATACGCGTTGTTCCTTTCGCTTAAATTAGCATTTGTTGTTCCTTTCGATTGGATTACATTTGTTGTTCCTTTTGACTAGATTACATTTGTTGTTCCTTTCGATTAGATTAGATTTGTTGTTCCTTTCGATTAGATTACATTTGTTGTTTGTTTTCACAGATATAGTAATTCGTTGTTTATTTTCCCGCAAGTTGATTAATAGTTGATAGATTAGTTCTACAAATATTTTCGTAGATTAGATTATTACTTCTTAGTAGATGAATTCAACAGATTAGTTAATTCCTTTAATTCACAGCATGTTATTAATCAGATTTCAATTCTGTTAAGTAAGATCTTAGTTTCAGAATCTGTCATGAACATGTGAGGAAATTGATTGTTGATAAACTCAGATTTTCTTTAACTACATAATTTTTAGCCTCTACAGCTATCTGCATAGACTTTGTTGATATTCTTGAAATAAAAGATGAATCCTCGGGTTGATAAATTAATATTAAACTAAGGTTGTTTTTAGAACATCTTTAGAACCCAACAGTAGGTGCACCCCCTCTACTCCTCACCTTCCTTTCATGTCCAACTAGGATGGCTTTGATCTCTCTTTTTCGGGCTCCTTACGGCAATTGCTCAATGACTGGGAAGAAGAGATCCTTGTCTCCCTCCCGACAGCTCATCGCACCTCCAGGCATCGAAGAAACTATTGGGTGGTCAAAAATCTCCTCGCTCACGCTCTTCTCAGTCTCCCTGATGTCTTTTTCCCAAGCCCTTGCAGCTCACCTCACTCGCCCCACTCCCACTCAGCCCACCCTGTGCCCTCTGCTTCGGCCTCCCCCAACTCTCGTCCTCCTCCCTCTACAGCCCCTCCCACCTCTGTGATGCCTCTAGAGGCTCCCAGCATCAGTTATAGGGAAACTCCTTCATGCTTGGGCGGCACATTGACAACTTTGTGCATGCACAACTCAGCGACAACAACATTTTTGGTTACGAAAAGCACACAACCTATCCTAGGTACGCAGATCACGTTGAAGGTTCCAAGCCCCAAAAAAAATCGCCCCCCGGTCAAACACCCATCCTCGAATAGCTCTAGCACAGCCAACAGCAGTGACAGTGACTTTAGTGGTTGTCCAGTCATTGAAGAAACTCCCATTGACGGTCCTCACTCTTGATGTTCTGGTCTATGCACCTTTTCTCAGGTTTTTTTCAGGTTTTTAGATATTCTACAAGTTTTTCTTATTTTCGATAGCAGACACATGAACATGAAATCATTTTTCTGGGGTACGCTTGGTTTCCCATTAAGGGCAGGCATAATTCCATGCATGGTTTCCCATTAAGGGAAGGCCAAGCTTTTTCCACTCTCAGGGGCAATCTCTATTTTTCTTGCATGTTTTTACTTCACTGTACTTTTAATAGAATAAACACCGAGCTTACAAAAAAAAATGTTATAAATAATTGTAAATTTGCTAGGTTACAATGAATTTAACATCATTTTTGTATGGAATATTATTGAATCCTTAAATAAATAAATAAACAAACAACATTCTCCTTATAAATTGTATTAATTTTATAGTTTTTATGAAAATATTTTAAATATTATTTAAAATATTATGTAATATGATTATTTTTAATGTTGAGTTTGTGGTGTTGTATATTTGATATCTGGACCATCAACTATGTGTTAAAAAAACCATAACATATATCTAAACATTTTTTCATTTCGAATGAATTATTTGTTAGAACTGGTACCATATTAATATTAAATTGATGTTCCACACGTTAATGCAACATGGAATTCATTTTTTCCGAAAACATTGAAGAATTCTTAAACATTGAATAGTCAATGTTTAGTCAACATCAAATCGACACAATAATAATGTCTATAGTATTAGGAATGTCGTATTATTGACGAAACACTAATATAAATATTAAACCTTTGATGTCAAATAAATGTTTAAGACATCAAACAAACGTCGATTTACACTAAATGTTAAATAAATGTCTAATAATCAATGCAACTATTTTCCAAATTAAAAAAATATGTATTTAGATTTGGGTCGTCTCCTTTGAATAGTGCAATGCATTGTGTGTAAGATTGATTTTAATTAGAACATAGTTAAAACACTAGAAGCATAAGTTTGGTGCAAGTAAAATCCCTTTCACTTTAGTTTGAATGGAGGAATGCTAGCATTCTAAATTTGCATGGTAATGAAACCATAAAAATGACTATAATAGAGCAAAGGAATGATTTTACTCAAGGCTTCATTAGACTACTTGGGTTGTGTGCATGTAGACAAAAACAATGCCCTTATATGTAGTACTCAAAGGCACTTCTCCAAAACCCAATGATAACAAAATAAAGTAGAAAATAAATAGAGAATGAGGATGAATGGAGAAACAAAAAAATTCCATGTCTCTTTTTTTTCCATATTTCTAAACATTAAAGGAAGCATATCATGTGTATGCATTATTTTCTCTCTCCTCCACATGGGTGACTCTATTAAATGAGTTTTCATTGAGTTTTCATTGGTAGTTGGCTTAGACTAGGTGACAAATAACTCCAGTTTCTATTAGAGAGTATATATCACTCTAGATCACTGACTATGGCTCATTCTCTTAGCAAGACAACTATCTATGGTGCATTCACTTATTATTAGGGATTATTCATGTATTTATTAATCATTCGTGTAATACAATTATGACTCTCATTCTCAAATATTTCTCTCATTCTTGCCTCTTTCTCTTAGGTTCTTTTTGCAAGCTTTATGTGAATTTCTCTAGATAGGTTCTTTGTGATTTTCACATGTGATTAGATCTTGTCGCTATAGCAGGAAAACCCCCCTATGGACTACACTAGGGTTCATGTAACACACCCACTACCATAACTCAAAATTTTTGGTTTATTTCTCAATAACGAGAATCCTCCAGAACTTGCATTAGCGACATGCCAATCCCCGATTGAATATCGGGATTCAGGGTTCCGTAAATTCCGCTGTCGAGAGTACCTATCCTCTCGAATCCTCGATCACCGATGGGACAAATTTCCGATGTGCCCCTTTTTCACCAGCCCCTTCTAGCGTACTGCTGGTCCACGTGACCTACGTTCATATGACCATAGTCATATGCTGTTGTCGGGGTTTCTTCTATCGGGGTTTTGACACCCACGATGTTTTGGTGACTTGAATCACTGATCTCCTAATCGCTCCTTTGTTGCCTCAGCCACACTTGGCTAAGCCTTTGGCCCACACGACCGGATCCTATATGGCCACAGCAACAACTTCTCATCGGGGTTTGCGGTACCGAGGTGCACATGTACCCGGAACTCCCGATCCTCCGATCCCCGATGTGCTTCAGGCCTCCAAGCTAGGCCCTGGCCAATGTGACCACTAATCTCGGGACCGTAGCCCTACCTCTCGTTGGGGCTACGGGTTTCCAATGTCGTAAAACACTTACCCATAGGTTTCCTGATCTTCTCGAACACCGATCCTCCGTCAAGATGACATTTGGCTCCCACTACAGCTCTTTCTCTCAGCTCTGCTATTCAGACAGATGTTCCCCACTACGGCTCTTACCTTCTCATTCACTGGCCTGAAGGATTAAAATGCTCTCCAAATCCCTTAACCGGACTTTCCAACACCTGTCCTCTGCTCAGGTGCTTATGGCCCACACTCCAGTGGTGATCGGGAAATCGCGTATCGAAGTTTTGCGATTTCTAATGCACTCGTTCACAGACCCTTCCAAGTCCCGAAACCCGATACGGATGACACCTGTCCTCCACTGAAACACTATGACTGTGGGAACGTCGCGTTTCGGGATTTTGCGACTTCTCCTGTCGTGAGTTCCTCGTCACCAAGAATCCCGAAATGTTGATCCCCGATGCACGTGTGAGCTCTCTCCTCCACGTCACCACTTCCTCGTCGCTCTATCGGGTATCGCGAAATCGTGATTTCTAGTGCAACAGTTCCGTTGTATGCAGAAACCCTGAAATGCCGAACCCCGACTCCTTTAGATCCTCGAACACGCGTCCCTCAGATCGAATGGCTCCGACCGTGTCGGGAATTCGCAGATCGTGATTTCATTGTGCAAGAGTCTCACGACTCCGGAAAACTCGATATCCTAAACTCTAACTCTCCGGGATCTCTCGCCACGCGTCCTCGCTGATGGACAGTTCTGATCCTATCAGGAAATTGCGGATCGCGATTTTAACATGCTCGAGTCTCTTGTCCTGGAAACCTCTGATGCCTCCAAACTTTGACTCGTCAGGATCTCCTACCACGCATCCTCGCCGATGGATGGTTCAAAACTTCCGTCGGGAAATCGCGGATCGCGATTCCAACATGCGAGAGTTCTATGTCCTCGAAAACCCTGATTCTCCGATGAGCTGAACCCCGACTCATCTCCAGATGTCTAACGCGTGTCCTGCCGGGATCAACGGCTGAGATCCTTTCTCGGGATTTCGAGAACTACGGGGTCTCGATTCTCTGCCTTAACAAAACCCCGATGACCCTGATATCCTGATGACTTCTCTGGGACTCTTCCTCTGCACACTAGGGTTTAACCCCAGCGCAACTTCTCGAGATCTAACGGCTGACGGGATTTCGTCAATCTTCTCTGCAAGATCCTGACCGTCGATTTCTTCCTCCTTGAAGACCTTCTCGAGAATGGCTAAGTATCCCTTCTCCTAAGAGGGAATCTCTACAAGAGATCTATTCCAGGGATTTCCTGGAGACAGATAGGGGAAACAGCTTCCCGAGGACGGGCTGGGAGCCTAACTTAGCTCAATCTAGGCATAACTAGATTTATTTATCAACGTAAGTTGTGCATGGTTTCCTCTGTGATGAGCATATATCAACTCATTCATATCAAACACTACGCGAACACTCTTATGCTAAAATTGTTTGCAATTTCACAGTTCTATGAGCTAATATCTACTCATTCTTATCAACTACTGCACAGACATTTTTACACAGGAAGCATTTACAATTCCACAGGTCTATGAGCATATGTGACAGCATATAAATTTCAAGATGCAATATGAACAAAACACTTATCAGAAATAACTTCAGAAA
>SNQJ01S0300636.1:0-10359 GCA_010110895.2 Picea sitchensis
ATTCTTTCTTGCCGAAGGTTTATGTGGGGAAACCTTTATTTCATTTGATGTTTCTGCCTTGGTAGGGGGTCCTTTGGCAATGTAGCTTCACCTTCTTGTTGCATTTCTCCATCATCCCCTCCTCCTTATCCATTGCCTTGGTATTCTCCTCCTCCTTCTGGTGAGGCAGATCCATATTCTGTAGAGGCGTTGTCCTCCTCATCAATTTCTTGGACTTCTACCCTTTTCTTCTTTTTCTTCACACTGCTCTACCTGACATGTGCAACCCGAGTGACCAAGGGGCTTCCTATGATGTCCGCATTGGAGAGATTTTCATCTTCAACCGGTACAAGGAACTCTGTCGGTCATTCTTTGCTGATATTTTCCATATCTTCATCAATCAGCTTATAATATGGTTGTGACACCTCCTTGCTTTCATCCCTATGTACAGTGATATAGATAAAGTGTCGATCTGCATGGAACTACGCTAGCAGTCTATATTGGTGCAATGTGTTTGGTCTCATGTGTGGAAATGCCCCAATAGCATGTTTTAGTTGCTGGTAGTAGGCATGGAACACAACGTTCGACTGCCACTGCTTCGACATATCATTTGAATACCACAAGGTGGAGAACTGCACGGTCAATGGCTCCGATGGCCCAACTTCTAGAAATGTCGCTCCTTCCGACATCTTCCAAGCGACAAATGCGATTAATACAAGTAACCAGTTAAAATGGAATTCATACCCATGATCCTGTGCTTTGCGGCAGTATTTTGTGAGCTCGTTGACGAGGTAACTCACCCAGTTCATTTGCATCCCCTCCATGCACTTTCCTATGAGTTCTACTATGAACCCAGTGACTTGTGTCGGATGGTTCTTTCTAATGAGATTTTTAACTATAAGTTGGAAAGCGAGGCACACTGAACCATCCTGGATAAAGATTACCTTGTAGCCTCGCTTTTCCTTTTCTATATCGCCATAATCCTCCTTTATGAATTGTTATAGGGAGAAACCTAAGGCCTTCCCTAGGTATAACTGTTGAGGGTCGGGGCCCTGCATGCTCAGTCCTGTGATTAGGTGGATCAGCGCAGGATCCATAGTGATGCACCTGTCGAGCCACATATATCCTCTATGGTAGCACAACAAGAGGATTTTAATGCAATTTTTAACATCCCGATGTTGGCCGAAGTGAAGTATCTTCATTACATTCATTATCATGGACTATGACAGCTCCTTAATCCACGGTTGGGAGACTATGCGCAACTTCTTTCCAGTAGTCTTCATAAAATACCTATGGGGCGTGAGCATGGCTTAGTTATTTCTGTCGCTGAGATTAAATTTGTTGTTCTTCAGATCTGGGATCTATCCTAACTGGGTTCCAACTATGTGTATCCCCTTTGGGATGTACGTAGTGATTAGTGTGTACTCAAAGTCATGTGGGATGTTGTCACAGTTAACCGTGCCATCCAAAGGCGGTATGCAATCTAGAAAGACTGATAGGATCTACTTCACGTTAGCCAAATCGTCACGGTGATTTCTTCACTTCTTAGTAGCACAGCTAGAACAACGTCCAGTCAAGGGGGATGCTTGCAATCCTCCAGTCGACGAAGCGTGTATTCCTACAAACATAACTCTCTCAACCATGAGCTCCACAAGAATCTCCTCCATAGACTTCTCTAACATGCTACGTTCGCCTAACATTCAAAATTGTAACCAAATAGATTGGGTAGGTGAATGGACAAGCGAGGTAATCAAATGGATGGAGAGGTCTAGAAATCATAGAGCAATATACAATCGATTCTCTATTAGCTCGGATAATCATGGGTGGCAAAAGGTGGTCCCGGTGCAGTGTCCAATGGGTTAAATAAAAAAGTGTCGTAACGGATTCCTCCAACAAGCAGGAATGTGACCATCAATGAGAATTTGTTCATTATGGCATAGTCTCAATGGTCCATTCGTTCATAAATGAATTTTCTAGCTGTTTTGGGGCATCATTCTAATGGTCGGGGTGCCTCCAACAGTCATATAGCTTCATTGTGGCAAAGTCCCATTCTGCGTGGTTCTACTATTCCGCTGAAGTTCAAGTTCTGCAGATCTACCACCTGCGAAGTCTTCCTTCTATTCTTTGTATCTTCCTGTAGTTTTTATATATTATATTTCTTCTTATTGAGCTTCCTGGCCTTCTTTCCTGTAATTTGAGCTTCTCTAATAATTTATGGAATCCTCTTCCCATTTTTATTCTTATTATCTCCTAGTGAAAGGACTTTTCACTACTGATGTGATCTTACATATTCTGAGGTTAACGTCCCTTCTCTTACTATGTCTGGGGTGGCTATACTTATTTCCTACACGGATAAGTTCTTCAAGCCTTTATGCGTTCTTTCAACTTCGACAGCTAATTTTTTTGCCCTCTATTGCTTCGACTTATCCTCTTGTTCTTCTATTAGTCGCTCTATTTTTCTGGTTATGAAGTCCCTTAGTTCTATCTTTTTTTGTTATGTATCTTCCTCCTCTGCTTTCCTTCTAATTATATCCTTCTCAATCCAAGTCTTTCCTAATAACAGTGGAAAAGGGGCATTGTTCTCAACAAATTTAATGACTTCAAATTCTTCTACAGTCGATGTTTCATGAGCAATCATAGGTATATTAGTAACTCTTCCACATAGGGTTATCATATTTCCTTTAAAAAAGACTATCCTTCCCAATGAAGGTATCATAGAAGGCTTTCCCAAAATTTCCCAAGTGCTTTCTAGCATAATATTCACATGTGTTTCATCATCCAATACATAGTCGATGTCGAAGTCTTCTATTCTTGTAACTATGCATTGTTTTTCTTTCAATATTTCTGGTAAACTAATGTATCTGTGATCATCCATTACTTCTTTTAACTGTACTAACATATTCTTTGATTCTTTCTCTTTATCATTCCCCAACATGCTCTTAGCCTCTATACTTTCTTCAGATTTGTCTTGTCCCGTGTTCATTTTTTCAACTTTAGAAATCATTCTTGGACAATCCTCAACCTCGTGACCAATAACTTTACAATAAAGACAAATAGGACATGTACCAGGGAATTCCTTAGCAAGATTTCCTAGTCTTCTGCAATTATAACATAGCTTCAATCCTCTCTTTATTTTAAACGAGCCCCAGCCTTTTATGTACTGCGCACTGGGATCACAATGTTGGACCTGCAATCTGCAAAAATTCTTTCTAGGTTCCTGCATCCACTTGTTAGTCCAAAAATTCTTTCTATGCATAGCAATAACATATCTTTCTCTATTTCTATCAAGTTTATTCATATCAATGCTTTCTTCTAACCGTGCCCTAGCTTTCAGACTAGGAAAAAATCTATCAAACATACCTAGATTCATACTTTTGAAGCAAAAATTTCCACTTATCTTACCCTTACCAGAGCACAAGGCTTTAAGATCTTACATCTTTTCTTTAGATCAGGTTTCTTTCTTAGCACAGAGCTTCGCAAGTCAATTAGAATACTGTGCACTATAGAAAAAAATATATGCAAAGAGTTATTGGCCCTTGACCAAGTTTTGAGGAATTGTTGGTCGTGTTTGACCACTTCCGGGACTTTGACAGGCTAGTTGAAGATGGAGCACCCAAGCAGAGTTGAGATTGCGATATCTCACTCATTTTGTGAGCTTGTGGATCTAGAAAATGGTTTTAGGGTTTATGTAATAGGTTATGGGATGTCGGCCCATGGGTTTACCCATGTTTAGGCCTCTTTGTAAATGTATAAATAAGTAGCTAAGTGATGTAATTAGCGGAGTGGTTGGCTATGTGCACAATATGTTGTAAGTGCTAATATTGACTTAGTGCAAGAGGTTGTAAGTTGCTTTGTGCAGACAGACTGTGTAAAGTAAGGCTCTTTTCTACTGAGGAGTTGACTCTGTGCCTTGACCTGATTTTGGGAAGGAGGATATGGAACACTGCACGCAAATCTCTTGTCCTCTATGGAGTCTGGCTCTGTGGCTTTGTGCACAGGAGCAAAAGAGTGTAAGAATATTGAAGACTAATAAAGAAGAAGAAGAATTTGGTGGAAGTAACCCCACACTCGGGTCAGCCACATATATCCTATGTCTTGATGTGCTTTGTGCGATGTGATTTTTTATTTATGTCGTTTATTTGCTTAGTGTTGTATTAAATGTATGGTGAATGCATTTGATGTTGTTTCTTGGTTCTTAAAGGTATTGTGAATGCTAGATCTGAGCTAATACTATGTGAAAAGTGATTGGAAGTGCTTGATCTTTATTGTTACTACGTTGTTCTATACTTAGGGTTTGATCTACGATGTGAATGAGACTCATGAATTAATGCATATTGTTGGCTAAGTGCTCTGTTAAGTGTTGTAATCAAAGATATGTGTCCAATCTTGGTTGTAGACACCTGAGTCCTACAACCCCCCTGCCTCTACCTAAGGTGAGACTTCATCTGCTTCATGGGTGTTGCCAAAAGGGCCAGTAGTTAGGGTTTTTTTGGTGCGTTGTTGAAGCGTTGAACCCTAGGTCTACCCTTGTGCCAACAAATGGTTCTATTGTCGAGACATGAAACCATGATTTCGGGGAACTGAAGAAAAAAAAATCTCTATGCGTAGATGTGTTTTTGTAGTGCGCAGTATTCTACTTGACTTTCGAAGCTCTGTGCTAAGAAAGAAACCTGAACTAAAGGAAAGAGGTATGATCTTAAAGCTTTGTGCTCTGGTAAAGGTAAGATAAGTGGAAATTTTTTCTTTGAAAGTATGAATCTAGGTATATTTTATAGATTTTGTCCTAGCCTGAATGTTAGGGAACAGTTAGAAGAAATAATTGATATGAATAAATTTGATAGAAATAGAGAAATATATGTTATCCCTATGCATAGAAAGATTTTTTGGACTAATAAGTGGATGCAGGAACCTAGAAAGAATTTTTGCAGATTGCAGGTCTAGGACTATGATCCCAGTGCACAGTACAGGAAATGTTAGGGATTGCTTAAAAGAAAGAGAGTATTAACACTGTGTTATAATTGCAGAAGATCGAGACATCTTGCTAAGGATGTCTTGGTACAGGTCCTATTTGTCTTTGTTGTAAATCCATTGGTCATGAGGTTGAGGATTGTCCAAGAATGATTACTAAATTTGAAAATATGAACATGAGACAAGAAAAATATGAAGAAGGTCAAGAAACTAAGGATCTGTTAGAGAACCAGAAAGAGAAAGAATCAGATAAATCCCAGACTATGTTAGTACAGTTAAAAGAAGTAATGGAGGACCACAATGATGTCAGTTTGTCAAATATCTTGAAAGAAAAACAATGCATAGTTACAAGAATAGAAGACTTCTACATAGACTGTGTATTGGATGAAGAAACACACGTGAATATTATGCTAGAAAGCACTTGGGAAATTTTGGGAAGGCCTGCTAATGTACCTTCGTTAGGAAGGCTATGCTTGATTGAAGGAAAGATGATAACCCTATGTGGAAGAGTTACTAAGATACCTATGATTTCTCATGGAACATCGACAGAAGAGGAATTTGAAGTTATTAGGTTTGTTGAGAACAACGCCCATTTTCCACTTTTATTACGAAAGACTTGGATTGGAAAGGATCAAATCAGAACGAAAGTAAAGGAGGAAGCTACAAAACAGAAAAAGAAAGAACTAAGGGACTTCATAACCATAAAAATAGTGTGACTAATAGAAGAACAAGAGGATAAGTCGAAGCAACATAAGGAAAGAGAATTACCTGTTGAAGTTGAAAGAATGCAGGAAGACTTGAAGAACTTCCCATGCAAGAAAGAAGTATATCCACTCTGTAAATAGTAAGAGAAGGGACATTAACCTAAGAATCTGTAAGAACACATCAGTAGTGAAAATTTCTTTCAATAGGAGAGAATAAGAATACAAATGGGAAGAGGATTCTAGAAATTGTTAATCACGAGAAAGAAGGCCATGAAGCTCAATAGGAAGAAAGCTAAGCTATAGGAAGCTACAAAAAATAGAAGGAAGACTTCGCAAGAAGAAGATCTACAGAACTTGAACCTCATCGGAATAGAAAAACCACGCAGAATGGGACTTCACCACAACGAATATATATGACCATTGGAGGCGCCTTGACCATTAGAATAACGCCCTGAAATGGCTAGAAAACGCAACTATGAGTAAATGGACAGTTGAGACCGTGCCATAATGGATGGATTCACATTGATGGACACATTCTTGCCCATTGAAGTAATATGTTATGACGCTTTCTTATTTAACCTGTCAGACATTGCATCGGGACCACTTTTTTCCACTCGTGATTATCCAAGCTAACAGAGAATCCATTGTATCATGTTGTGCTTTCTAGACCTCATCATCCATGTGATTACCTCTCTTGTCTATTCGCTTACCCGATCTATTTGGTTACAAGTGTGAATGTCAAGCGAACATAGCGCATTAGAAAAGTCTGTGGAGGAGATTCTCATGGAATGCATGGCTGAGAGAATTATGTCTGTAGGAATACAGACATCATCGATAGGGGGATTACAAGCATCCCCATCACCTAGACATTGTTCTATTCATACCGCAAATGAGAAGCGAAGAAAGCACCACAACGATCTGGCTAACACGAAGCAGATCCTGTCGGGCTTACCAGAGTACATACCACCTTTGGCTGGCGCAATTACCCACGATAGTATCCCTCACAACTTCAAGTACACGTTGATCACTACATCCATCCCGAAGGGGATACGCATAGTTGGACCCCAGTTAGGACACATTCTAGCTCTGAAGAACAATGATTTCAACCTCGGTGACAGGAAGAAATACGCAATGCTCACGCCGCATAGGTATCAGATGAAGATGATTGGGAAGAAGCCGCACATAGTCTCCCAACCATGGATAAAGGAGCTCACGCAATCCATGATCTTGAATGTAATGAAGATTCCTCACTTTGGATGACATTGGGAGGTTAACGCTTGCATTAAACTCCTCTTGTCGTGCTACCACGAAGGATATCTTTGGCTTGATAGGCATGTTATTGTGGATCTGGCACTGATCCACTTGATCACAGGACTGAGCATGCAGGGACCGGACCCTCACCATTTCTACCCAGGGAAAACTTCATATCACTAACTGGCACAACACATAAAGGAGGATTATGGTGATGTAGAGAAGTGAAAGCGAGGTTACAAGGTAGCCTCCATCCAGGATGGCACAGTGCACCTATATTATCATCTTATAGCTAGAAAGATCACCAGAAAGAACCATCTGACACAGGTCACTGGATTCATAGTAGACCTCGCAAGGAAGTGTGTAGAAGGAATGCAAATGAATTGGTCAAGTTAACTTGTTAAAGAGATGAAGAAGGAATGTCGCGAAGCACAAGATTAGGGATATGAGTTTCATTTTAGTAGGTTACTGGTATTAATCTCATTTGTAGCTTGGTAGATGTCGGAAGGAGTGATATTTCTAGAAGTTGGGCCATCGAAGCCATTGGTCCCGAGTTTCTCTACCTTGTGGTATACAAATGATATGTCGAAGCAGTGGCAGTTAAACATTGTATTCCATGCCTACTACCAGTAGTTGAAGCGTGATATTGAGGCATTCCCACGAATGACACCGAATACATTGCACCAGTACAGACTGCTAGAAAATATCTTCCCAGATCGACACTTTATCTACATCACTTCACGCAAGGATGAGAGCAAGGAGGAGTTGCAGTCCTATTATATGCTGACCAACGAAGACATGGATGATATCACCAAATAATGGCCAATAGAATTCCTTGTACTGGTGGAAGATGCAGAACTTTCTGACCCCGACATCATCGGAAGTCCCTTGGTCACTCGGGTCAAACATGATGGACAGACTAACGCGAAGAAAAAGAAGAAAAAGGAGAAAGTGTAGAACATAGAAACTAATGAGGAGGACAGTGCCTCAGAGGAAAGTAGGCCTAACTCACCCATAAGAGGAGGATATGAAGTGAACTAAGAAGAAGGAGGAGAATAAAGAGAAAATAAAGACAAAGGTGAAGTTACACCACCGAAGGATCCCCCTACAAAGGCCGAAACATTGAAGAAAAGGAATGTTTCTCTGCAAAAACCCTTCGCAAGAAAGAAGACTCGCACCAATAAGCCTTAATTGAAGAATGTGCTCATAGTGGACGATGTCGATCTTATCATCCCAGTCATGGAAGACACTTCAGAGGATATCTTGCAACGACATGGATCGAAGCAGGAGACATTGTATAAAAGAATAGAAAAGGAGATGAAAGAATACAACAAGCCACCCATTCGAGCCACGCAATACCTACTGCGCCTTCTTTATTGGAAATAGAAAAATTGGGGGATGAGCCCACCTAATTACGAAGGTTAGCAGACGCAACAAAGGCTCAACTTCAACGAGTCCAAGAAGAAAAGGAGCAGGCTACAAAATCCTTGAAGAAAGAAAAGGAGGAGGCCTTAGAGAAACTTTGAGTTGCAAAGAAGGAGAAAGATGAAATTCAGGCAATGTATGAGGACAACAATGCGAAGATGCAAAAATAAAAATACCAGCTGCTTACAGAGAATACTGTGTTCAAAAAGGCAGTGACTAAAGAACTTCGCTTTATGTCAGGCTTGGCACAAAAGGAACCAGAGTCAACCAAGATGCAAGTGGGGAATCTCTTCGAAGCCATTTAGTAGCTTCAAGAATGGATAATGGAGTTACAGCTCCAAACAGTACCTAGAACTCCACAAGAAGTGTGATATTAGAGGGAAGAAGTTTCCAATAACACAGTAGAAAGAATCAGGGCACCTGCCTCAGAGTGTAAGAAACTGAGAAACCAAAGTGCATAGACCTATGGGCACCTTGTAGAAGATCCAAAGCTGAGGAAACTAAAAGAACAGCTACAGGAGGTGAAGCAGTAGGCTTTGACAGTTCAAGCACAGATGAAGTTTATTACTACAATCGAGAGGATGGAAAGATCATAGGAATAGCGCACAGTCCAATAGTAGAATATTGCCATGCAGAGAAAAATCATGGAATTTACACAGAGATTACATTCAGTGAAGGATGAATCATGCACGCTTTTTGAAGAGATTTAAGGACAAGGATCGTAGCTAGATCAAATGGTTACGATAGTGGAACAACACCTGGAAGGGCCTATTATAGAGAAAATGATTTAGGAGTTCGTCGAGCAGGAGGCTCTGGCAAAGCAACATGTCGAGGCATCTCGATCTAATCTTGAGGCCTTTGAAGGTGTGTTGCCCATATTTGAGTGACACAGGATGAGTCACAGGTGAGTGTTGTGGGCCTGTTGGCCCTTGACCAAGTTTTGAGGAAATATTGGTCATGTTTGACCACTTTTGGGACTTCAATAAAATGTTTGAATATGGAGCTCCCAGGAAGAGATGCTATTATGGGATCTCATTCATTTTGCAGGCTTATGGACCCAAAAAAGGGTTTTAGGGTTTATGTAATGGTTTATGGGATGTCGGCCCATGGGTTTACCCATGTTTAGGCCTCTTTGTAAATGTATAAATAAGTAGTTAAGCATTGTAAAAAGAGGAGTGGTTGGCTATGTGCACAATATGTTGTAAGTGTTAATATTGGCTTAGTTCAAGAGATTGTAAGTTTCTTTGTGTAGAGAGATTGTGTAAAGTAAGGCTCTGTGCTGCTGAGTTGGCTCTATCCCTTGACCTGATTTTGGGAAGGAGGATTTGTCATGTTGCATGCAGATCTCCTATCCTCTGCAGAGTCTGGATCTGTGTCTTTGTGCACAGGAGTAGATGAGTGTAAGAATATTGAAGACTAATAAAGAAGAAGAAGAAGTTGGTGGACGTAGCCCCATACCGGGGTGAACCACGTATATCCTGTGTCTTGATGTTCCTTGTGCGATGTGATTTGTGATTTATGGTGTTTATTTTCTTAGTGATGTATTAAATGTATGGTGAATCCATATGATGGTGTTGCTTTGTGATTAAAGGTATTATGAATACTAGATATGAACTAATGCTATCTACTTGTTGTATTACTGAGAGGGGGGGTGAATCAATAATAGCGTAATTATAATCCTTTTTCTTCAAATGTTATAACAATGTAGAACTATTATCCAATAGTGAGCAGTAAGAAATAAACAATCACACACATAAACAGTACACCAGTGTTTTACGTGGAAACCCAAATCAGGAGAAAACCACATAATGTTTTTTCTTATATGTCTTGAAGAATTACATTCATTGGAAGCACCAACCTCCTTTTTTTTCAAGCTGCAACTGGAAGGAATATCCAACCCCTTAGTTTCTCAGGCTACAACCTGAGGGAAGCTCCAACTCCCCAATTCTCTGGCTACAACTAGAAGGAGGCTACAACCCACTATTTTCTCCGGCTACAACCGGAAGCTGGATAAAACCACCTGTCCTTGCCC
>SNQJ01S0300637.1:0-10359 GCA_010110895.2 Picea sitchensis
ACATGTCATTTTTTATCTTTCCAAACTAAATATGTTGATAGACATATATCAACCACTTTTATAAAGTGGTTGTTGCTAGTATATAGAAGCCCATCGAAATGATTTTACATTATTTTACAATCTTTGAATCTTAATATGTTCCCATCCAAACGCGAGAGAGAAAAGTGATCTAGCGTCATGTTAGCCTTAATAAAATTATTTATTTTTTTCAATTAAAAATGTTTGTACAATAAACTAATGTTGATGGTGCATTTATTTGATTATGTAGATACTAACCATCAAAATCTCAATAAGTATGCATGAGCCTTAACTACCATCACAATAAGTATGTATCGAGAAGGTTGAATATTGTTTATTTAGGTTGAGCATGGAGTTTATGTATTTTTTTAAAAAACTTAATATTTATTCAAATTTGTATTAAGTTTAATTCAATGTTAAACAAAAACATTGTTTATCTTATTTTTATTTTATTTTTTATATAAAATAAATACTCAAATAATTATATTTAAATATAAAATCTTTTTTAAAATAAAATTCTAGCATATCGTTTACATTTAAGGTGTTGAATATAATATGAAAAACTTTCATATTTTTCAATGTGGTTTTATTTTGTAATTAACAAACCATCAAAGTGACATTGTCATAAATGATTAATAGGGAAATAAGAGAACCATATAAGACCAATATATAAAAGAAAATTTTGAAAATCAAGAGAGAAATACAAATTTCAATTAACAAAAATGAGCCATGTAAAGAGAGTGCCTAAATGGAGAGAAAGATGAAGTGTTAGAGTCATCTAAGTGGGAAAATGATTATGTGAAAAAAAATAAAAAATTCCTTATTGGAATCTATTGGCAAGGTTTACAAACCTATTAATGAGTCCTCACAACAATCTATGGATAAGTATTTAAAGAAACCAAACTCGAGAATATTGGTAACTTTTCAACACCATGTACTAGAAATTGAACTCACTTAATCATTTTCCATTAAATGGAAAGCTTATGTTTTTCAAATTTAATATGACATTTAAACTTTCTTGAACAATGCCTGGATGACATTTAATGAGCAACAAGAATTTAGTTCACTGTGTACATATTGGGGGGTGTAAAAAAACATTTCGGGGTGGGAGGGGAAATGGTTTTCATTTCATGAAAATTTTGAGATGTGAAGCTTAGTGGAATAGATAAACACTAGCTCTAGAGCATAGGAAAGTTATTCAACACTAAACCTAAATATTTGAATGATTCCCTAAGAAGGACAACTAACATCCCAGGAATTTCATTAAAGAATATTTCAATTGAAGGACCTTGAATTTAAATTTGTTAATTGCATGTTGTTTTGATCCATATTTTATGAGAATAACGAAATGAATACATATTTTAAAAATATGCTTAACACAGAATAACATAGATACAATAAAACTAGTTTTCTATTCAATAAGGAAATACGTTGAAACTGTAAAATATAGCGGGAAAGAAGATTGTTGGAATGGTGGAGGCTTCTCTCTGAGAAGAGATGTGATGGCTGTGGTCATTCACAAGAAGATGATTACAATGAGGATATGAAGGAATTTTTACAATAAACAG
The DNA here is from genome assembly GCA_010110895.2 of Picea sitchensis. Classification (NCBI taxonomy): domain Eukaryota; kingdom Viridiplantae; phylum Streptophyta; class Pinopsida; order Pinales; family Pinaceae; genus Picea; species Picea sitchensis. The sequence goes on from SNQJ01S0300637.1 coordinate 1,587, forward strand.
GAATGTCAAAAACTCTAGACATCCAAAAACCTAACCCTAGGAGTTGAAGTGCCAAACCTCATGTGGGCCCCATTTGGGTAAGTTAGTACATCAATTTCATCGGGTCGTAAGTTTTGCATATGATATTTGTTTTAGGCGCGCGATAGAATATTGGAAAGGTGAGGAGATTCATTTTGGGGGATCAATGAGATTTGTTGGCTATAATTGAGAAGCTCTGTCCCAAAAAATGGCCCTGAAATTTAAAAAATGCTAAAAATAATAAATTGCCAAAATTTCCAGAAAATTGTTTTGAGTGAGTTGGAAAAGGTGGGTGGCCACCGATACCAAATTGGATCAATACTCCCTCCTTAGGAATAAATGGTCTCCATTGTGTTGATTTCCCCCATCATATGAGGAATTTTTTGTTGAATTTGGCCCTGAGTGAGCCACTTGCCTTGGTGCAGGAGTTGTCGTGCTTTGACGACTCGATAAAGCTAGATCATTTGTTGTTGAGTGTCCTTGATATGTGTCTCCAAAATATGATCATTGGATTCTTGTTGCATGTAGTCAAGGTTGATATCTGTTCATGTCAACTTCTCTGCTATCTCTGACATGTCCAATAATGGTGGGAAATATGGTCGAAGGAGAGCCACATTAAAGATTAGGTGCATGCTAAGGATTTTTCATGGCATAGATTTCCATGGTTTACAACTCACAAAAAATGTTGTGTCTAGCTATGGAGATAGTCTATTCAATTCAATTTGTTGTTTTATGGCAGCGGAGTTCGATGTTCAGCCATTGTGTCTTTACACTGTACAATTCTTTTGCAATGTGATTATAGGTGGCAACCAAGAGGCTTTTAAGTGCTTGCATAAACACCTTTGCCCATATCTCATAGAAAATATGTTGACAGATGGAAGTTCGTAGGATTACCTTGTGGGCATGGTGATTCCACATGAAAAAGGGAATATGGAGGGTTGTAGATTCTATTTGCAATGGTTCTCTATGATATTCAAAGTGAATACTGAGGTCTGGTCTCCCTTGCTAGATGGCATTGTCGATTCATGGGTCACCAATTCAAATTACGATCGAACAATTTAAATCCTCTCATTGAAAACAGATACAACACATATCCATTATGAACCTTTTCTTCAAAATATCGGTAGTTCAGGATTGATTGTCCATGCCACCCAAACATAATGGAATCTGCATACGCCTGGAATGCCTTTTAGTGAAAATGAGACTCCTCTCGGTTGCGATATGGGAAGAGAGGGATTCAATGAAAAAAACATGCATAAAATTCATGGCTTGTGATGAGGCCATAGAGGGCTTAAACAAAAAAGGTAGAGTAAGTTATGACAATTTGAAAAAAATTATTCGTCAAATTTGTCCAACTTCTGATAAAGCCATAGAGGCCTTGAAAAAAAAATGTAAAGTAGTTTCTGGGAAGCTGGGTGAGAGTGAAATTCATCCTAGTTTCAACCAACTTATTCTTCCCTTGGGCAAGAAATGTAGAGTAAGTTACCACAACTTGAAAAAGGTCATGCACGAGAAAAAAAAATACATTCCTACACTTCCTTTTAGAGAGAAACTCACATATCACAATGTAAAGAAATTTTTTTGAGCAGAACAGAACATAAATAGGTGCAATCACATATCCTATAATGGTCATGAAACTGTGCCAGTTGGTGGTCTTCAAGAAACACCATGTAGTAGTAGCAATCAAAACTAGGAAACTACTTGTATCCGTAATTCCCTGTGAAAAAAAAATGCAAGACAAACCTTCATGGAATAAATGAAAGACACTCCTTCCATTGCATGTGCAACTTGCGAACATTTGAATTTTTCAAAAAACAATAACTCTTTCATGCCAGATTTGCAAGCAGAATACCTTTGTTTGACAACATACGATAAACCATTTTCCATTCAGAAATTTTGTCTTCCATACAAATGATCATTTGAAAATGGAAAACTGCCACAGTTTGCAACAACTAACTAAATAAGATGTAATACACCAATAGAATATGTAAGTGAACTTACGGAACTTGAGGAGACACTTGTGTCACTAGGAATTGCATTTTCTCAAATCACACCTTGGGGCTATAAACGAAAATAGATGGGCTTAACATGATCAATTATTAATGTGCATGTTCATCTAGATGTTGTGCAAAAAGAACTACCACAATTCATTAACAATACAATTACAATTGTTGTGGCTCTAAAAATACGCTTGCGATACAAAAATGTGTATCATACAGGAAAAGTGTGTGTGGATGTTGTCATGAAAGCATTTTAGGAATTATGTTCCAGGGCCCTATGCAAAGCAGAGAACATTTGCATAAATGGAAACTGGAACAATGTTTTCACAAAAGAACATGGCAACTCTGCAGACACTCTCGAAAATCCTAGTAATTTTGATACAAGTGATGCATTAGAGAATGAAACACCTGCTAAAACATTGGTGTAGGGATTCACTAATTCACAGTGCATTCATGACTTGCAAGACAAAATTGTTTAAATTGCACCTGGCGAGGGGAAACGTCCACTTGGAACATTCAAGGAAAAATTCGGTGAGGAAATCAACTTTCCAACACTCCTCTATGGAGATCCACGTGGCACTCATATTACAGAATGATTAATTTATCATAAAATAGTCTGATGGGAGCTTCTACATTTAAGAGGTTACTTCTCCTATCACATAACAAATTATTTTTTCAAAACAATGCGCATAATAATAGAGCAAGTTTTGTTCTACATGTGGGTCAGAATAAGAAAAGGCCAGTTGCAAGGAAGAAATTTGTTGGACAAGGATGTAAAGTACAAGTAAACCTGGAAAAATTTCTGAAATCTGATATTGGATACATAGATTTCAAGAACATCCACACCTCTCCTAACTATTTGCAACAAAACAAAAAAATTATTTTTGCAATGATCTGACAATTGGGCCCGCCAACTTTTTTCATCACGTTTACAAGTGCAGAGCATTGCTGGGATCCATTGGTGGCTTTCATATCTAACCTGCATAGGAAAAGGAAACGTAAAAAAGAAACGGATACACTAGAAAATAACGACATTGACTACCTCATAAGAAAAGACCCAGTGACATGTACTCGATACTATAGACATAGAATAAATGCTTTTATACAATTGATATGCCATGATGAAATGTTTTTCAGAAAAATATCAAACTACTTTTTTGTGACTGAATTCTAGAATAGGGGAGGTGAACATGACCACGCACTATTGTGGATAGAGGGTGCATCAGTCTATGGAGATGGTGACAATTCATAGATTGAGAAATTTGTAGATAAATACGTAATATGAAATAAAGATCATTTGGATTAATAACTTGCGAAAGTTCATATACATTACCATACAAGAAGTTGTAGAAAACGAAAAAAATTGCATTGCATATACAACATTCTCATGCCGCCAATGAGAGCTACAAGAATCATAGAGCCAGTTATCTTAGAGGACAATGTTGTTTTCGATAAATCTAAATCCTTTATTGCATTTCTAGAACAAGGAGGATTTCATGAAATGATGAGATTTTATGCCTTCTTGACACAGGTAAATCTATCAGAAGATGAGTACATCCAAGCCATATAATGTACGCATAGGCAACCAACACTTTTCCTTAAATGAAAAATCTCCCATATTTGGAACAACAGCTTCTCCAAGGACATGCAAGTTATGTTGAAATCCAATATAGATGCACAGTATGTGCTAAATGCATATGTTGAAACATTGTACTGTACCTCGTATATGACAAAGATTGACAAATCTATGACAAGTGCATTCAGAAAATACGCAAAGAACATGAAAGAAGTCATATTGTTGCCATAAAAATGATACACACACTTGGCAATACATTGCTTAATTTTCAACAAATGTATTCTCACCAAGGATTTCACATTTCCCTTTCCTTGCCCCTCACCTGCAATTAAGGAAAATGCGTCATTAAACACATCTCCACTTCAAAAATGCATATTTGTGCTTAAACCATCAGTTTTGTTGCAACAAGATCCTAACAATTCATAGGACATGGTATGTCACTCTATTATTGATTATTACATCTAGCATCCATCTCCTATTAGGCATATCTTCTTAGCAAAATTCATATCGCATCACAAAAAAAATGGCACACCCATATCAAAAAGAAAAAACCCCTCTATGATATGGTTTGTCAAATACAATAAACATTGTGACTATGAAAACTATTGTAGAGAAAAATTGTTGATGTACATTCTATTCGATGAAAATGAAGAGACATTAATACATAACTTCTCTACATGGGACGTTGTTTATGTTTCATTTCAGACTATAGTGCACATCAATGAAGCTATATTTACCTACAATGTTAATCCAACATGGGGTGATCTAGAAGTTGCAGTTAATGACCTAGAAAACCCTGACGATCATGATGAGACATTCAGAAACCCAAAAACAACGAGAACTCCTTCCGATTCATATGACTTGCAACCGGGTTTGCCTTGTCCTTTAGTGGATGGAAGTGAAAAACATGTCAATCTTGGTTTTCAGGTTACAAAACATCATTTCCTAATTGAAAATAATGAATACCATAGATTAAGATGTATGTTGAATCCTGAACAATAAACAATTGTAAAGGACAATGCTCTTAAAAAATGCTTGAACATGAACAGTCCCGTGCACATGTTCCTTACAAGCGGAGCAGGAATAGGTAAGAAATTCATAGTGAAAGCATTGTTCCAAATGATTATACGAATCTATGATTCAAACAATTCCTCTGATCCTATGAAACCAAAGGTCCTAATAGTTGCATACATAGGAAACGTTGCATACAATGTTGGTGGAACAACAGTGCACTCTACATTTTTAATGCATTTTAACAAGTCACAGTTTCTTCCACATAGAAAAGAAATATTGGATACATTATCTAAGATTTATGAGGAAATCCAACTTGTCTTTATAGATGAAGCATCTTTGATTGGGAATCGGTTCTTCTATTCCATTGACAACTATCTAAGAAGCATAAAACATGTGTAGACGAAATAATTTGGAAAGATTGACATGATATTTTGTGGGGAGCTTTACCAGGCACACCCCATCCAAGTTTCTTTGATATTTGAACAACCTACCGTTAACATGGAAACAACCACCCGTGACTTTTGGAAGGACAATATTAAATTCTTTGAGTTGCATACTACAATGAGCCAGACAGATGAAACATTCATTGAAATTATGAATAGAATGCACACAAACAACCAAACATATGATGACTTGAGCTATATCAATTTGAGATTCTTACGGCCTGCACCAACAGACCCAACGTTCCCTTACCTGTTCTACAAAAATAAGGATGTTGCAAAGCATAACAACCACATTATTTCACTCATGCATGGTGATGATATCATCATCAATTCCATTGACCTAGAAGAAGACAACCATGGAAATGTACCACGTCATGAACATTTAGTCACTTTATCTTTCCAGCTTGTACTGAAATTAGAAATGTTGGTTGAAATATATGCATGTAACTATGATTCATAGGATGGCTTGGTGAATGGTGTAGATGGAATACTAAAAGGATATACCAAGATAGAAAAAGTGGATGTTGTTTCGATTAAGTTCCATGAACCGCATATAGCCAAGCAACAAGCAAGAAAGTTGTCTTATCTATATAATTCAAACATTGGAAGTGATTGGACACCTATTTTGCGAATATTGAAGCTAGTATCGACAACACCAAAGACAGGTCACCTGAAGATTCGAAAACAGTTTACGATTAAACTTGCATGTGCATGTACAACCCACAAATCACAAGTACTAACACTTGATAATGTTTCATTTCAACCTGTTGGAATTCAGATACATGGACTTATATACACAGCATTGCCCTGTGTCAGAAGCATGGACTCCTTGTATTTACTAAGTCCTCTCACAAAAGATAACTTCAAAGTGAAACAAAAAGTTGATATTGAGATGAAATGACTCAGGACCACCACAAAATGGAAACTACATTATGATTACCAAACCATACAATCAAATTCATCTGTATCAATTATCTCTCTTAACACACGCAGCTTAAATGCACACATGGATGATATATTGAATGACTATGATTTAGTGCAATCCGATATTTTGTGCTTGTAGGAAACACACATGGCATTATCCATGTATAAAAAACAATTCCCAAATCACAATTGCATATCAAGTTACATTACACATGGAGTGATGATACTGGTGAAAAAACATGTACCAATTTTGGACCATATACATATCGAAGAAAAGAATGTTGAACTGGTGCTTGCAAAAAACATTTCCCATGAAATAGAAGTTGCAATATTGAGTCTCTATGCTTCTCCACATCTAGCATTATCCAACATAGTACATGTTATTTCTAGTGCATTAGGCCATTTTCATCTAAATGGACCCATTATACTTGTAGGAGACTTCAATATTGACATGTTAAAAAATACTGGCAGAACAAAAGAATTGGAAAACTAATGTGAAAATACAATCCTCGCTTTCTTTTGAACAACACAGTCCATATGAAAAATGAACTTATTGACCATGTCTGGTCCAATGTGCCCATTCATTAATACAATATGTTTTTCTTAGACACATATTTGTCTGATCACGATACAATTGGTATTGCACTTCAATTATGACATATACATCAAAGTTATTGCAAACTCATATTTCTATGTTTAAAGCATATATGTATTCTTGATTTCTACACATATCGTTCTAATGAGCATACAGACGTTGTTATAATCGAATTATAAAATATACATTGTGCAAAAAAAAAAAGGTACATCCTCCCAAAAACTATTTGTGATCACTGTATTCATCTTATTCTATTTTCTTTTTTTGTATATGTACATAGTAGTTTCATTTTTCTTAACATATGAATTTATGTTCATATCCCTTTTGTTTTGTACTTTTATTGATAGAAACATAGACTAGAACTAGAGGGTGCAAAGAACTCCTACCTAGAGATGTATACAAATCTATGCAAAGGTGCATTCTTTTTCTGCTCAGGTTCCATAGTAAACAGTTTTTCGTTTACTTTCTTTGTATTTGTCAAACTTGTTTACAACTATGTTTTTTTGTTTTTTTTTGCGCCGAGGGGCCGCTATGCTACACATCCACCATCTAGAAAAATGCAATGTTGAGCCAACCAACCCACAAGTCCACTTCTCAATATGTATATTGCCCAACTATGACTATTATTTGCAGGACATAGAACATTAGAGGCATAATGTACAACCCACAAGTGTGTGATCCAAATAAGTGGCTAAGTATGGAATAAGGCATCTGTGCATATTTGATATGTACTCCTCCTTTCTGGGAGCCCACCAGCCTTGGAATCTGGCAATTTGTATATCGCGAAAATGACTAGAGGTAGAATGTTTGGTCGGCCAGATCGCAAATCTGCTTGTCAAATGACAAATATTGAGTCGTCCAGCCTGCAAGTCCACTTGTCAATTTATTATCATAAGCAATTTGCAATGCACTGAACAATAGAGGCCCATTTTTAACCCCGTCAGCCTGACAAATCGTGATCGAGAAACTGTACATGGTATATAAAATCTTAGCCACCCGACAAATACACTACTCAATTTGTATATCACAGAACTATATGTGATATTTGTAGAACAAGGAAAAACAGAGTCCTATTTTTTTACCCCTCCCACCTGACAACTCGCAAGTATCGAATGCGATATCCATACATTATCTATAAAATCTCATGTCCATACTTAATAAAGGTACATATTTAGTTTTTCCTCGTTTCTACACACAATGATATGGTAACCATAGAGTTGGTGTTGCACATGAATTATAAAATGTGCACTGGCATTCGAACGGAGCCCTTTGCCTTTCTTGGGATATTTTGAGGCCTCCAACCCGAGAACCCAATTTTTATATGACGAAAATCGACCCAATGTACAGCCCGCAAGTATGTATTTCTCGTTTGTGGGATCTCGTCAGCCTTGGAGTAGAATGTTGAGCCGCTTGTCAATTTATTATCATAATCTATTTGTAAGTCACCAAACAATAGAACCCCATTTTTTACCCCACCATCCCAAGAACCCATGATCCAAAAACTGTGGATGGTCTAGAAAATGTCAGCCACCCCACAAGTCCTCTTTTCAATTTGTGTATCACAGAACTGTGTGTGCTATTTGTAGAACATGGAACAGTAGAAGCCTTCTTTTGAGCCTGCCCAATCGAGAACCCACGATCTTGAAAGTGGCCAAGTATGGAATTATATTTCTATACATGCTCTATAAAATCTCTTGTATGAAGTACATTTTTAATTTTTCCTTGTTTCTACACATACTGATATGGTAACCGCAGAGTTGTTGTTGCACATGAATTATGAAATATGCACTGGGATTTGGATCAAGCCCTTTGGAATGTCGAGCCAAGCAGCCCGCAAATCCAATTTTCAATTTATTATCATAAGCTATTTGTAAGGCAATGAACAATAGAGCCCCGTTTTTGACCCCTCTAGCCCGAGAACTTGCGATCCAGAAACTGTGGATGGCAACCCCACAAGTCCCCTTGTCAATTTGTGTATCGTGGAACTATGTGTGTTATTTCTAGAACAATGAACAATAGAGGCCTTCTTTTGAGCCCACTCGTCCGAGAACCCGCGATCCCGAAAATGGCCAAGTATGGAATCTCGTATCCATACATGGCTTATAAAATCTCTTGTCCATACTTTATGAAGAACACATTTTTTTTTGCCTTGTTGGACACTCAACAGTTTCACCATGCACTTTCAGACTTGCCTATTCTTTCC
>SNQJ01S0300638.1:0-10359 GCA_010110895.2 Picea sitchensis
GAGAGGGAGAGAGGGGGGGTGAATGGGGCATAGAGAGAGAGAGAGAGAAAGAGAGAGGAAGGGAGGGAGGCAAAGAGGGAGAGAGAGATAGAGGGATGTTTTGTGTTAATAGGAACGTGCACACATTCATCTTACTAATAATGCTTGTGCACTTTAGGAACACATGGGAACTTTAGAAATGTGTGTGATTTCCTAAAGCACATGTGTGTTATTTTCATTTCAATTGTTTTAGGAACATGTGTGCAGTCTTGAACATTTGTTTCTTAGGAATGCATGCATGTTCATAAATAATTTGAGTAGGAAAGTGTGTGTGGAAAATCGGTGAGTACCATGTATATATGATTAATAACATGTGCATGTTTCTAGGAATGAACATGCGTTCCTTCACACCTCATTGCCATTTTTTTGTTGATCAAGTTCGTGTAATCCCCCTTAGGTTGACCTACACTACTTGGTCTCCATTTCACAATGCCACATAATCAATTTTTTTGTCATTTGTCCTACAAACAACTCAATAGAGGTAAAAAGGTGATATAAAGTGACTTTAAAGTGATACTCAAAAAAAGTAACAACATGCTCCACAAAGGTTATAGGTAAGTCAGAGGAGGTAGAGTCCATAGATATTTCCACAAAACTAGATAGACAAGAATCCATGAGTTTTTTAGGGAGATTGAGTGGAGCCACTACACGCCCTACAAGAGGTTATAGGTTTGTCAATGTGAGGGATATATCCACCTATTTTTTCTCACATATGTCCATGAATGAATTGGTATTCATATTCCATTCTCTAAAACTAAGTATTTGTTTCAGAGTATAAGGTACACATTGATCTCATACCTAGTTAGTTTCCACAATATAGGGATCCAACCCTTTCTTCCATTAATTCAATTACATCACCAAATAAGTGACATTACCATGAATATTTTCCACGTCCATATCACATTGCTCCAATGGATTATACATGTATTTAAGGACATAGAGGATGCAACAAAACTTGTTTTAGTGGCAACGTGCCATGGATTTAGATTTTTGGAGACTCAAATCACCCAATTCAAGGAGTCCAAATCTGGAGAAACTACCAAATTCTTTGGCTACATGCTATAAATAATATCTTCATTAGACAAAACCTATATTGATCCAACATGAGGCCAATTCATCCCACATACATCAATAACCTCTATCAATGTATAGTTCATAAATACAAAAGTGTGTAGGGAATAGGTAAGGTGTGTGGCATGTTAAGGCCAATTTCTTTAAGTCCTTTTTTCCACTCTCATTCATAGAGATGTGTTGTATGAAATATTAGCAACCTAGATGAAAAGACACCTTAGAGTAATGGAAATGCGGTGTTTGATATAATGAACCACTTTTTATGCTTAAACAACATTTGCAAACATCAAACCCCACATTCATCTACCTACCTAATTAAAAGTTGATATTCCAAAGAGGATGATAGAATTATCATCAATTTTTCCCCATATAAATAGATCTTTGACATATTCATGTGAGAATGAGACTATTGGGAAGAATTTATTGAAATATGGCTCTAATAATTAACATATAATCACCAATCACAATTACCTTATTAGATTCTTTTCCATTAAGATTGTGAAACATTACTATATAGGAAGCACTTCTACCTCATTCATGGAATGACCAATTCCCTAATAAAGTTATAGTTATTTTCATTTATCACAGTAATAAACTAGCCCCCACCCCTTTCCCCCTACCTAACACCTTCCTCCCTTGAGTTACCATTTGAGGATCCATTGAATAATATGATATGATGATTTATAATTTTTTTCTAAGGATTGAATTATGGAATTTTCATTCTAACCTAAAAATGTATTCTCTTTCTAAATAGTTAGATTCATATTAAAGGCTAAGAGGAATGGGTGGGGAGGAGGTGATAAAGACATTGTTTGAATTTCCTATGCATATGAAAGTGAACCCGAATGGAAATTTTTTCACTCCTCTATTGGAAATTATGTTCTTTTATTCTTATTCTTTCCCTTCCCATGAAACACCCTATTCTATAGGTATAATAAATTGAAGAATAATTTATGTACTGCATAATACAGATTTTCTCTGTTGTATTGTTGTATATATTTTCAACATCAATATTTTATTTCATCCATGATTTCCCTTCTTAAATTTTCTAGGAATAGAACTTTATTATTAAATGTATGGTATACATCTTATTTATATCTTTATTCCATCACCCGCCATCTACTAATTTCAATTCCTAAACAAAATTGTAGTTAAGAAGTTTACATCTTCAACCTTTTTATCCATGTCATCACTTTTCATAATGTTGAACATATTTTATGCATATTGTATATCTTGTCCATTAACTTTGTGATTTTGTTATGTTAAATAATTTCCATTTACCTTACAATTCAAACCATAATTTTTTATCTGATAATATCCCCTTGCCTTTTTTATCTGATAATATCCCCTTGCCTTCCCTTTCTTTTTGCAATCTATTGAATCCATTGTTAACATCAATGTGTTTTTAATCTACATACATGTGTGAACATGCCTTGATGGTATGTGACAGTGAAAAAAATGGTATATCCACTTGTAACACAATGAACTAAGAGTAAGTTTTATGTTTATTGTCTTTCCAAAGTGACATAAACACTATTTTTTTCATGCAGTTTCATGGTTAAAATGTTTCAACGTGCATACAAGTTTTTTTGACCCTTGTATCCTAATTTTTGTATATTTTTAATGTCTTGGTGACTCACTCTATATATGTAACATTTCCCAGTTTAATCAAGGAACATTACTTGCAGAAATATACACATAAAATTTTATTTTTTTGTTGATTCATTTACTATGGCTTACCAACCACGACATATACACTTGATTATAACCAAAATTAGCCACCCATAATGAAATGCATCTACAAAATTCTAAATAACATGCATGAAACAAATAACTCATTCAAAACAACAATAAACTATTCACATACATAGATTTAAGCACAACAATTAAACTCACCAAATAACTCATGAAATAAATAAACACTTATCTTTTATAAAACGTTAATGCAATCAGTTGTTTGGCAAGGACATTCCACCAAACCACATAAATGTTTTTCTAAATCTAAACAGCAATTCAGTCCTAGCCTAGGGCTAGGAATCCAAAAAAGAAGGGTGTCTCTCATAGTCCACTCCCAACTCACTATCACACAGCCCACTAGTATTGTCCTACAACTATCTTGAATTCCTTCCGACTCTCTTCCCCTTGGCCTTCCCAACCCAAGTAATGTACCCTTTCATTTATCTTAGTGCATTATGCATACCATTCATTTATTAGGGTCTCTCTATCAAAGGAAACTAGAAATATCTCTGCTGGGAAATCTAAGGAATTCACTTCCAGGAAAACTACCAACAACCAATAACCACACTTGTTGTTATAGTGCAACTCACTCAGGAGTTCACTCTTCAATCTTGACAACTTGGTTCTTCAATTTCCATCTCCAGCATGATCCTAAATTCTCCTAACCTTCTTGATCTAGCTTCAGTGCTCTTTTTCCTTACTTCCTTCTTGTTGTTCATGCCTAAATGAATGTGTAAAAACTACCCGTATCATCCCATAGTAATTTCCTCTAATTTTACAAGACAATTGAATTCTCACTCTACCCAATATTGATTGCTTCTTCCCCATTCTTTCCAACAAATATGGGATGTGAATATCACACCCACCCTCTTATATGATTTTAATGATTGGGCTCTCACACCCTCAAACATAAATAGAATTTTTCCCAAAAATATAATATAATTAATAAAATTGGGTTTGGATTAATACTCATAATTCATTTCTCCTTTGGGTTCCTCTTAGACACTCCGTAGGAATTCTCTCCTCTTGTGGAAAACTCGACCCTCATCTCTGTCCATTTTACTAGCAGTTTGTATCACATTATATTTATTAAAATTCAGAAAATACATTTCACATATTACATCTCTTGGTCATAGCCACATTCATATCTACATTATGCACTAATTAAACTGGGGATTATAGCGGGGATGTCACAATATCATAAATTGGAGGCTATTATTTCATATAGGTACAATTTACCAAAGTATGTGCCATTACAATAGAAAGGTTAGAGATGAGAAAATAAAAATAAAAAGATTATTGTAGATAGGGGAGTTTTAGAGTGTTCATCATATTGTTTATCAAACCAAGGGTGAAATACATCATTGAGATCCCTACTATGGAGGTTCATTTTTGTTGTATGCTTATTTAATATTGAATGTGAAGAATTAAAACAATTCAAGTCTTGCACATAGAATAAGGATCGGGTTAACTAAATGAGTAAATAAAACTTAGTTTATAGGTTCTTGGGGCTAAAGGCTAGGAAAAAAACACATGCAACATGGGCTCCAAATATAGAGAAATCTAAATATTTATGAATAATTCAAGCGTCAAAGATGACATTTTTAAGGATTAAAATATTCTACCTATGTATGGTATTTTAGGAGATTATTTTTGTTTGAAATATATTACATATAGATAAGTAGGAAAATATAAAGTAAAAAAACATATAATTTACTATTAAAACATTTAAATTTTGATGAATATTCTCAAATTGATCATATCTAAGTAAAAAACATGTAAATTTCTAACCAATTGACCACTATATACTTTTAGAAAACTACCAAAATATAACCAATTGGTGAAATGTTTCTCCTAAAATTACCTTTGTCAAAGTGTACGAAGAAATTTGTAATTTGAAATTCCCTCAAAATTGATTTCCAATATGAAATTCCTTCAAAATTGATGCAAGGGGAAATAATGTGATGATCTTAAACACCTCATCAAAAAATAAGAGAGTTGTTTATAGAAACAAAGTCATGCGATCAATAATAAATACAAAGGAGGGGTTTATTCTAGTTGTTTCTTCTACAATATGGGATTGAATGCCAACTTGTGAATAAGATAAACAAAATTTCATATTTGTTCATGTGCATAAACATCTCATGATAATTGTTTCATGTGCATAAACATATGATGATGATTTTATCGTTTATTTATCAAGTTTTATTTGTTGGTTCATGAGTTTTGGATTTCTTAAAATCCCACGCCAAATTAAGAGGCATGAGTGAATCCATGAATCTAAATAGGGTTTACTTGGATGAATAGTTTTAAATAAAAATAAACTATTTATTTCAAAAATATATTAATCATGGATTCTAAAATACCTCAATAAAGGGATTTTAATTCCCCTGCTCAAGGTATTTTAAATCCTTGGTCGGGAATAAACCTTGGCTTAGATCTTGAAAGTCAAGAATCCTTCCCCATTTCTACAAGTTTTCATGGAGCTACAACTTCCACTAGGTGAAATCCATACATGTCTTCCATTGAAAGTGTGAGACTTAGTTCATGTAGGTTCTTGATTGAATCATCTATCCAATGACATATTTTTCTCATTTTCAATTTCATATTATATATTAAATTTATTTTTTCTATAACTTATAGAAATTTGTTTTCTCCCAAGTAGTGTAGTTCCCCAAAATAAAATATGTATCTTAAAATGTAGACAACCAAAACATTATAAAAAATATTAGTACAATATGTGAAGCTTTCTTTTTTGAAAGTGTATTTCTAGTTTTTCATTTTATGTAAATAAGAGTACAATGTTATTAACATGGTCACACTCATGATCATCATTCTCTTATATGATAATACTAATTTTTTTCTTGTAAAAAAATATTAATTATTTTTACAAGCAACACAATGTTCTTGAAAATTTCTATAAACACACCATTAATATGCATAAAATCAAAATCATGATAATCCAATTTAAGAAAAGGTTTTTCCATCTAACATGAAGATGTACCTATTTGTATTTAAATACTTAGGCACCATTTTAATAGTTATTAGTCCCTACCAAAGGCGTAGAGGGACTATAGCGACCGATAATCCGTTGACTTTATATTAGTTTGGAATTTGACTACAAACTTTTGCATACTTTCTAATGTTCGACATAGAGAGCTAGAAGCATTTTTTTTATATAATTAAAAAATATATATATGTGATGATCTGATTGGATGATAGATTTGAGGTCTTATTGTCAACTTCACTATTCCCAATGAATTATATGTTTCCATATCCAAAGTTTTATCATGTACGACACTTTTTTTATTTGTACTAATCATATTGAAATGTTTAGATATCCAAGGTTTATAGTGATCGATAATTCCAAAGTTTAAAATATTCTATTGTGATTTGTTTTTTTATTTGTGCTATTATTATTATTACCCCTTTGCATTTGTATTGAAATGTATTGACACTTTTTTTGAGGTGCTTGAATAGGTCTGGCCTGACAACTTAAATGTTTACATGACACGAGGTCCTCAAATAGGCCTGACAAATTAAATGTTTGCATACTGCGAGGCCCTTAGATAGCCTGATAGCCTTAAATGTTTATCTAAATAGGCTTCTCAGAGTAATTTTTCCTTGAAAGTTTCCATACAATGCTGCAGTAAATTTGGACAATATTGTTGTCCACCACTAGTTGAATAGACATTGTATGTTTCATACTTCTTCTAGGCTTAGAATGAATTTTCGTCATTGTTGAAGCTACATACATTGTTTACTGGTTCAGTGGGTGCTTCTTCTTCGTCGATTCATCGGTTGTTGCTTGTTTTTGTTGTTTGGTTCACAATTCGACCTGCGCTTCTATCTTTCATTGTTTCAGAGTAAGTTTCCATGCCATAATTTCATTTTCTATTCCTTCTTTGTTGTTCAGTGTTTGTAGTTTGCAAGTAAGAATTTTTTCTTATTTCTACTGGCATGCTTGTCATATATTTTTGGTTCCTTCTTTGCTTCAGCTGTAGTTTTGTAATCGTTGGAGATACATATGATGTTTACTGGTTCGGTGGTTCTTGCTTGTTTGTTTGTTCGTTGGTTCGTCGGTTGCTGGTTTTTTTTGTTTTGATGAAGTTTACGATTTTGGGGCCCTGGGACTGTAGTTGGTCCTGTTCATGCTTTCTTGTTGGTTTGGTGCTTGCTTTTTTCTTTTGTTTACTTCGACTTTGGGGGTTTGGGGTCCTGCACTGACACTTGGAGCTTTATTTTTATTTTTTTGGGGGTGCTTTATGATGCTCAGACCCTGCACCCACTAGTGGACATATGGTTGTGTTATTTTCCATCTCTGGCGAGGTCGAGATATGTTCTTCTATAAAATTTTGTTGATACTTCAGTGTTGACATGATAGAAAATAGTGGCATAAAAAAATAATTGGACAACTACATGTGCAATTGAAATATCCGTTGTTTTTTTGTTAAAATAAAACATGTGCAAGATACACTTATAAACCATGTATGGTTGAATGTTCCCATATCAAAATACATGTTCTTTATCCTCTACATAGACTGGTGTGACCAAAATACAATTTGTCTTGTACTTGAGATATGATATGTACAACAAAGAGAGTGAAAAAATATATTTCCATGTCTGGAAGCATATATGGATACTTTTCCAGGGAAAACCAAAATCGTTTGGCTATGGCGATGTACTCTCTTAATATTTTGTGACTTGTAATATATTTTGGGCAGGGAAGAAGTTTATATATTTACAGCTATGGATGGAGAAAAGCAAAGGTTCATGTTTATTCCTATGTTTTATTCTATTCGTTGATTGTCATTTACTATATGTTCATATTACTTGTTCTCTGGTGCATACTAGCTTCCATTCATGCTCATTGTGTTTTGTGTGTTCTCGCATTCAAACAAACAGAATAGCTGGAGAAAACGATGAAGTCTTGATTGGAGCGGTTGAAGAGGAGATACAAAGGTGCATGTTTGTACTATTATTTCATATTCGGTTGTTTTTTATTTCATTTATTGTCTGTATGTATGTTCACCTAGTTTGTTGTATGTAAATGCTGCATGCCTTCCTACATAATAACTTGTCTTCATTACATGTCTTCTTGCATACTAACTTCCTTGATGTCCATTGTATTTTTCTTGCATTTCTACATTTAAAGAAACATAATCTCTGGAGAGAACGATGCACTCTTTGGCACAAATGTAGACGAGGAGTTACAGAGGTGCATATATGTACTCTTATTCCATATTCTAGTGTTTAGTATTTCAGTTATTGTCTGTGTATTTGTTGTGCTTGTTCCACTACTTTGCACCTTTTTTTTCTTTTTTCTTTTACACCCCCTGTATGTATATGCTATGTATTTTTTTGCTTATTCTCATGTGAATCGTATTCTATTTGTTGTTACATTGAAATAAATAGAAATATTTTTCTTTCTTTTACATGTCTTTCTTCATACTAACTTTCCTTCATGTCCATTGTATATTTGGCGTTGCTACCTTGAAAGAAACAGGTTGGTTGGACAGGAAGATGAATTATTCTATGCAACAAAAGAGGGTTTTATGGTACAATCTTTGAAAAGATATACCAATTTTGCTAGTAATTTAAATATACAAAGCATGTGGGGGCATATAATATTAGACTAGAAAACGATGACTTGGCAGCAATGGGCCTTTGTGCCCTCCCCATTTCCACTTTTTCCATTTTATATTATCCCTTTTGATTTCTAATTTCTCTTCTTAGTGGTCTTTCCAAAAATGCCTTGGTGCTCGGGTTGGAGGATTCACGGGCTCATATTTATGGTCACGCTTCTACCTTATTCCATACTTACCCACTTTGTCGATTACGGATGTCAGGCTGGTGGGTTCAAGATTGCTACCCTGGCTTCCAGGGTTTCACGATATACAGATTGGTCGTTGTTAGGGTCCTAACCCGCACATAGGTAGAAAAATACATTCAGATGTAATAAAGGTCAATATTAATAAGGCCTTTCAACAAAATAGAATAAGGCATATGTAAGAAGATCTAATAGAAGCTTTCGCTTCTAGAAGGATCTTCCTCTAGATGCTTTTTTTTAGTATAAATAGGAGTCAAGGGTATGATAACCCTAGATGGGATATTATTATAATAGAGCTCTGCTCAACTGGAGGTTGCCCCCTCGAAGAGGCCCATGAACATTGCTTTTAGATTCAAAGTGTTATTTCTGTTGCTATTCTTATATCATTTCAGTGTTATT
This sequence comes from Picea sitchensis, assembly GCA_010110895.2. Lineage (NCBI taxonomy): Eukaryota > Viridiplantae > Streptophyta > Pinopsida > Pinales > Pinaceae > Picea > Picea sitchensis. The sequence continues at coordinate 9,077 of SNQJ01S0300638.1, forward strand.
GTGGTGAATGTTCTGGTTATATTGTTGTTATTCTACCATTACTAGCATTTTATTTCAGTTATGCATACATTTTATATCTGGTATATTACAAGTGGTATCAGAGCACTTTCCTTGGCAGAAAGTGTGGGTTAATTTTTTTTTCAGGGTAGAGACGTATTTCGGCGTCTTTAAGCCACAAAGATCTGCTGTTACGTGCATAAACCCATGGTTGAGGAATTCATACACGCAGTAAATACAAGTGGTACCTAAGTGCACATCTGTTGGCCACCCTTGTAACCCATGTTGGTACCCCTTCGAGTGGTAGCGCATCAGACAACACCTGTGTATGGATCGACCTAGATTACCTGAAGCCCTCTTTAGATAAGCCGATCAGCCGCCTAACTGCTATAGTGTCACCGAGAATAGCACTCGGGAAGATATTGTCTAGTACCTGGGTAGTCGGGTAGTATGACTAAGGGTACAATCTATCCTCCTGAGTTACTGCCTTGAGATATTGGGCCGAGTACCACTGTTGGACCCTGCATGTATATCAAAGAGCTATAGCACAGGGAAACCCCTTATCTATAGAACCCTTGAATACCTAACCCTTGGGGGACAGAAACATAAACAAATTAAAGCATACAAGATCTATTGTCGCGCAACTGTGTTCAGGTTGCCAAGTAAATACACATTTCTTTCTGGTTAAGCATTTGGTCATTTATTCCCTGCATTATTCTTTAGACCGGAGTATAACTCTGTTAAAAAAAAGAAAAAAAAAATCTAGAATTTGTTTCACCATTATTTGAGACCTATTCCATTGGACTCATCTCTTCCCCCTTATCACATTCATCCATATCAATTTTTTCGGCCAAAAATGTTTACCTCGCCTGCCCCTTTTCAGTTTCCTCATCCTAATGGCCCATACTCATAGCCAAGACTTGGAAGCTCGCTTCAACACCTTGCAATCTGGTCTCATTGAGACCCATCAAGAAGTGAAACAACTCAGTGCCAATGTTGCCGCCATCAATACAACCATGCAGTCCTCAATGGGGGAAATCAAACAAGACCTCACCACCCATCTTGAATCAGTCTTTTGGACACTCTGCACCTACCTGCATATCCCTACATATAACCCTTCCTCTTCCTCAACTCCACATACTAAAGGTGATCATTCCTCTCATTCCCATACCTTACAGAACCATCACTTTCAACGTGACCTACGCCTTCCGTGGGTGGATGTGACCAAATTTGATGGCTCAGACCCCACTGGTTGGGTAACCCAAATGGAACATTACTTCTCTTTA
>SNQJ01S0300640.1:0-10359 GCA_010110895.2 Picea sitchensis
CATCCACTGTATATGTTATGGTTATTTGATTGCGCCATCAGAGAGGGTCACAGGTTTTTAAATATGGTTTTGTTGCAATTCGATCAATTTTGTTATGAGATCGGGCATACTGTTGTTACCTCGTTATATTGATTGATAGCCCAGCATTAAGGATGTTTAAATTCAGAGTGGTTGAACCCTTACATTCACATTAATACTGTTCATTTTGTCGAATGCTTTTTGTATTCTGAGCACAGTGTGAGTTTAAATGTTGATTGTTGTCTGTGTATTTAAGTGGCAAGTCAGGATCTTTGCATTTTAAATATGGATTGTTGTGTTTGACTGTCCACTATGTATGCTTAATGAATATCATACATTTTAACAGTGATAGGCACGTGTGTTGTGGCAGTATGATCTCATTACAATTGTAGATGGAATTGAGGAGTTAAATCGGGCATGCTTTCTATGTCTGTGTTGATGGAAGGTGGTTGATTTTTTATACTGAACAGAGTGGAATTAAGTGACAGTTTATTCATTTGGGAATTGTTTTAAAATATGAAATGGATAAATGAGAAGAACATAACTCTTCTACAAGTTGTTGTGGAATCCATATTGTCTTTTTTTGATGATGTTGTGTTACATATTGATTGCGAACAATGAGCAAGTTAATGCACATAATTGTTTTAATTTCACATTGTAGTTGTTCTTTTGACACAGTGATCATTTTGGTTGGTGTTGGATATTTTCTCATTGATATGGAATGATTTTATGGATGACTTAATTAATTTTATGAACAGTACCCATTCTACTTCCCGACCATTATTTCTCTTTTCGCCAATTACAATCCCCTCGCCTTCCCACATTCATTTTTCACTCCCTGTTCTAAATTTTAATTACTGTCAAGAAGAATTCTATATTGAAGCAGTTTGAAGTCACAGTTTCTTGGTTGGATCACAGTGATGTTTCTTCGATTTACACTACAGTTGATTGTTGATTGTCTTTGAGTAGTAATCATGTTTCTTTTCCCCTTCATTTTACCATTTTTCGCTCAATACAAACCCTTCACATATCCCAGGACCTTTGCTCACCCCCTGCTCAGTAACAACAATTAAACAATTTGTATGGATTGGATTGCATGGGTCTGATATGTTGTTGAGCCAAAGTTTATTTCATATTTTGAAAGAGTTGCCATGTATGGTTGTTAAAGGAATTATTTGCTAATCAATTTTGCATACAGGAATGAGAAATTCAAATAAAAGGCTAAAAACCGAGGCCCACTACGCCCCTGTCAAAGAGACAGCTACTACCACCCCTTTCTCACCTTCAAATGATTCTAATAAATCGGTGTCCTCCTGTATGCAATGGAGGGACGATTGCTCTCATGTGATCAACAAGATTAGGTCTAAAGGCTCCACATAGCCTGAGGCAAATTCAAAAAGTTTAAAAGGTGAAAACAGTAACGAAGGAAAGATTGCCTCACAGACTGGAAAATATGGATTTTAAATTTTATTTATTTGTGTATTGATGAGAACAGTTGACTTCAGATTTTTGGACAACAGGTTTTTTGGGATATATTGGTAATGTATTTTGAAAATGATTCCAAATATCATTGTGATAATTGTCAAATATGAATGTGATGATGGGATTCACAAGGAGGGGTATTTTGCTTAATTAACTAGTTATGTTATGAGTGTTAAGAGTCAAAGGGAGTCACAAGGGGCCCCACCTACTAGTTATTATTTATCTAAAACCCTTATTATGATTTATTATTTTTTCCCCCTTAACTAAAAAGTTGGTTGAGTTTTTAATTAACTTAACTAATGAGGTAGTTCAACTACTTCAACCAATTCTAATTTGCTTAAAGGAAAAATGAAATGGAGGAACAAGGGAGAATAGAAGGAGAAGCATACTAAGGTTTTCTCTTTGAGTTTATGTTGAGATAGTTCAGTTTTCATTCATTCCTTAATTTATCACAAGCCTGATTCTTTTTTATGATAACAGGGTCTTATTGTAGACAACAAGATTCAGGGCTAAATTACATCATTCAGACACTTGTTTTTCATAGGTGTTGATCTATCTTTGATAGTCTGTGTAGACTTGTTTGTTTGTGAATTAGTTTTCATAAATAACAAAGGCTATAGTGCAGAGTCGAGTGGAAAACAATCTGTGGCAAGCTGATCCAGCTTTTAGAGTTCAGTTTTTTATTTTTTGTCAGAGGTCGTTTTGTATGTTCCATCGGGGATGTCTAAGTTTAACTTTGGTCTGGAATTTTTGCATGAGATTTTGTAAAAAGAATGACTCTTTGGTGAATTGGAGTGAAATAAAGGATTGATTTATGTCTCATCTATCTTGATTATCATCTTGGTGTCTTTTCTTCTGTTTCTACATTTATTTCAACAACTGTTATATTCAGAAAATCATATAAATAGTGAATTTCTAGCAAGCTTTTACTTATAAAAAAGACTAGCCTAAGCACTTGTAATCAATACTTGTGAGCTAGGATGTTATTTTTGATGGCTATAAACATAGGGTGACATTCCCATCTATTTTTATTTAGCCAAGCAGAATCTGAAAATGCTTGAGTAAGATCATTTCATATATTTTCCTCAACATTTATTTGGGGACCATACTGGGGAGATCTTCAATATCTCTCTGGTTAATTTTTATACTCGATTTTCATCGATACATCTATTTTTCTGATATTTATTCTTTGACAGTTTTATTTCTTAATGATTGTGCTTGTTGCAAGGAAACCCAATATTGATCTCAGTCTTGAAGATCAGACCAACATTGCTTTGAATATGTTTAATACCATTTTAGACACTACCAATACCCGTGTTGAGCTTAACCATTCTTTGGTAGCAATTGAATGAGATATTAGTGCTCAAGAACGATTAGAATCTAGACGTAGACAACCTAGAAATCAGCAGTAACCTTCTTGTTTCTTCAGTTTTGGACTTTCTTTCACGTCCTTAGACTCTCGTGCTTCTAGAAGAAGAAGAGGTTTATCACCAGAAATCAATCCTATTGCTGAAATAGGAAGAAGGAACATTGTGTTATTTTCCCAACAAGTTTCTCTAAGGAGAACTTTGTCTGATTCATCCAGTTCGTCTTTATTTCCCTCATCTATCATCCACAAGATGGCATCTAGTGGTGGCTCTGGTGGCACTGGAAGTCCTTCATATTCTCAGTCTTCATCTTCGTCAGTGATTGGTAGCTTATATAGTCACCATATCCCTGTCCAATCTACCACAAACCCCACCAAAGTCATTAAAAAGTATGGGATTTTTCAGTTTAAAGAAGATGCCACAACCACACCATGGCATGTGTCCTCTCCTCTTATCCCAACACCTTCTACTCGTCCACTTCCTAAATTTAAAGAGCATCTTCCTAGGTTTTCAAGAAATAACACTGTCACTACAAACGAACACCTGGTGGCGTTTTCTAATGCTTGTCATAACATAGGAGCCAATGACAATGATACTTGCATGCGCTTATTCGTCAATTCCTTGGAAGGAAAGGCTGCGGCCGATTTCTTTGACCTTCCTCCTAAGATTTTGTCTACTTGGGAGGAGTTAATCTATTGGTTCAGATCCACTTATGGGCAATCTAAAATCCCAATCGAGAAGTTAAGGGAATACATGAACGTCACCTATAAGGATGGTGAGACCATCAAGTCTTTCAACTTGTGTTTCACTAAGCTATACAATCAGATCCCTGAACTCATTCGACCTCAGAACCAAGTTGCTTTCATGCATTACGACAATGCATTACCTTCCCCATACTGTCATAGGCTTGAGGAAAAATCCATTGATAATATCGGTTCCACTCTGCATGCTTGTTCAGAGTATGAAGAACAACTTGAAAGAACTAGTCTTCCCCAGGGAGAATCGGTTAGACAGATAAACATGTCCTCCCTTTTACAACTAGTACAAGACATGAACAATCGTATGATAGTGTATGAGCGGAAAGGAACTGTCTCCCCTCTCACTCCTTGTTATCACTGAAATTTCGTCCAAAAATGGTCACAAGAATCCAACATCTTCAAACACCTATTAGTTCATTCATATCAACAAAAATACATTTCCAAAGGGCACAAAACTATACAAATGGTTATAAAATTGACATGCGCTCAGAATCTAAAGGAAGCGCACGCATGTGATCAAGTCAAAAACGCCGGAAAAGCGCACATGCACCCGATGCACGACTATGTACGCAAAAATCTGTACACACCTGAGAACGACGCATTTATGGTTCTTGTCGACCCCTCACCCACTTCTGGTTCAACTCCCAAGTCAATTTAACCCTCAAATCTGAACTGAATCTGAGTGGGGGGTTGGTCAAAGACCTAAGGGTGCCCTAAAAGGCCCCTTGTTCACACTAAATATCAGTTGGATAATGCCTCAAATATTTGCACTATTGAATTCAAGAATCCATAAGTCCCCCTTTTTCCTTGATGTTTGCCCACTAATACAATCTATCCATTGGTGGAATGAATATTGGTCAATTGTTTGATTAATTGTGGTTCTAATTTCCTTATGCATTGTAGTTTTGTTTCTTTAGTTGTTATTAGCTTAGTTGTTTTGTTTATCTCATGTGATTGAGTCATTTGACTCATACACTAACTTCTCTCATGTTCAGCTGACCCAGCTGGACTTGTAGGTGTCCCTCTTTTGCTCATTCAAGTGGTTGAAAGGATACAACCACATCTAAAAATTTTCTAAAAACTCACCAAGTTTTCCTCCACAGCAGGTGCCAAAAGAAATTTTTTAGTCTAGGTAGGATCTCGGGGATAGGCATCTAGATAAATCCTCATTATCTGGTTCTCACATCTTCAAACATTAGAAGTTGACAAATAGGGAACTTTAAAAATACTCCAAGTCAAGTGTTCCTACACCATAAGGCAGGGAGATACCCATGAAGGTTCGAAGGCCAAGGTCTATTTGTTCTGTGCATCCCCCCTTGAGGCACCCACCTCTTGGAAGGGATCCATCCTGTGACCCATTTCTGAGGCCGAAAATCTAAATGTCACACATTGATTGAGGTACCTAGTGGCCAAAATTTAGGACATCTACCCAGGTGGCAATTGTGGGCTGCAATTTCACCTTGATCAAATTTTGTGTGGCTATTGGGAAATATCACCAGCTCTTTCGGGATATACACCCTCTACCCCTCATTATAATTTATTGTTTCATCCTTCACTAGTTCCTATTCCGGTGGCTTCAGACCCCACTGTTGAGTGTTATTGGAAGGTCTAGTGCTATTTGAGAGGAAGGACGTTACGTCTTTTAGGACACGAGCATTTGTTTTCTTTGTTCTCCCACGCGGACAAAAACCACCTACCCACATGTATGCTTCTTTTTAATTAATTTTTGTATGATGCTCTTGTGATTACATGCGATTGTTAGATATATTGTGAAGGTACAAAATTATACAAAGACTCTTGTTCATTTTCTTTCTCTCATCACCATTCGCACACATTCACTTTTCTATTCGGACATCATTGGGGACCCACAAAATCCCCGTTGTTCCAAATGCTTGCAGAACCACCCTCCTCTTCTAGGAGGAGTTCCTAATCTTGCCAACTCATCGGATCAACCGTCTCACACCCCTGTTAGTGCTACTATTTTGGGATCATCTTTGCTTGGTTCTGTTAGCACTTGGTAAATTTCCTAGAGGTTGAAAAAGAAGAAATCTACAAAGGTAACTTTATCCAACCACTTTTAAAGCTGGGATCTAGCCATTCCAGCTTCAGAGAGGGATCTCTCTATAAGATTTAGCTATGTTTCCAATTTTAGATATTAGGCTAGGTAAAGAAATAGGTCGTTTTTGTTGTAAAGGTGTTTTATGAAGTGGTTGAAACAGTCTACACATCCATTGGGCTATGGGGTCTGCGTTTTAATAAAATATGAAATACAACCAGAAACGTAAAGAAAGACTTCCACAGGGCGAGATAATATGCTCACTGGATCTTTTAGTAGCTTAAATGATGGACAGAAGAAAAGATGAGAAAGATAAATTCAACTAAGAAGCAGTTAAGAATTCCTTAATTGAAAACACCAGAAGATAAACACTAAAATCTTTCGAGTCAGAAACAGAGAATCTAAGATAAATCCTGCAACATTCGTTACTCTTAAAGATTAGTTTCAGAAAACAATATGATCACAAAGCAAGAATAACATTCAACTTAGAGAATAACATCACCAGTGAATACACGCAAGAATCCTGTAAAAGTGCCTCATTTTCATTAATGGTAGATCTCTTTAAAAATGTTACAGTCTGATAGCGTCAGGGTGTGAAGATCAACCACCCTCAATACTTCGAAGAGTGAAGTATTTATAACTCAAATTACAAATGTTCCTGTCATAACTGATCAGGACGTGATAATCCTATTTTTAGCCTAACTGATTTAACTAATCAAACTGCTTGATGACTTGGTGCACTGCACGCGGACTTTTGGGTAGACCGTTGATGAACCCTTCGCATGACCTCATCTGACTCAACGGGTGACTGGACCTGGACATCTCATCTGCTAATCTAGCAGATCGCAGAGTTCCTCCCATCTGAGATGACTAGGCACAGTGACTTTGAGCAGTCTTCGATACACTTCATCCATTTCCGTATACTTGGCGAATGTGGGCTTAGTGAGGAATATGTATCAAATCTCGTGTTGGATACTGATGTCCAACTGAAGGGCATCCAGGAATGCTTTGCCGGTGATGCCCCCTTGTATGCCAGCAAACTTGGAACTGTCCTTAGACACTTCCGACAATCTCTTTTTGTAATATGGGAGTGTCATCAGTTTATCATTAATAACCTTCAGACCGGGGAGACCTTTCTTCTGAAGAGCCTCGATCTTGCTGAAGAACCTTTGTACCCCCTGGTCCATGATCTGAACCTTTTCTTCCATTTGAAGCATTAATCCTCTCTTGGTCAAAACTCTTTTGACCTCAAGGATGGTCTCTGATCTGTCCTCTATCTTCAGCTCTTCTAGCTCTTCTCTGGTCTTTGAATTGAGGAATTTGATGATATCATTTGCCTGAGTTGGTCTGTCTCCCAATTCTACTCTGATCTTCTCAATAGCCTGTTTACTCCTCTGGACCAACTCGTTCTATTCAAACATGATTTGGATCATGGGCCAGATCTCATTTATGGACTTTGTGATGTCAGTCGATACATTCTCTTTGAATTCAACTAAAGTCTTCCCTGCCACTGTTTGCTTTTGGAGCTGTTGTAGCTCCTTCTTGAGTTGTTCAGTTACCTGCTTTTCTTTGGAGAAACTGGTCTGGAAGGAAGTTTTGAGTTCCTGGAGGCTCTCAACTTCCTTTTTAAGCATGTTGATCTCTGTCTCTTGCAGGTTCATCTTTTCCATGGATTTGGCGAGGTCGGTTGTTCCCTCTTGTGGTGTCATTGGTGTTGCAGATGGAATTGTTGTTACTGTTGTTGTGCTTGCTCCTGAAATCAGAATGGCACTCAATGGAATGAATTCCATTGGCTTCATCTGTTCTTTCTCTTTTAATAATCTCTCCATTTCTGCTTCCATTTCTTTGAGCTGTGCATTCTGTTCCATAAGCAGTTTGAGCATTTCATCCTTCTCGCCTTCTTTCTCTGCTATCTCCTTCGCCTGTGAGTCCTCTGTAGGCGGGAGCTTCAGTTGTTTCCTCAAGGAGGCGATGTCTGCATTCTTTTTATTTATCATCTCCTTTGTAGCTTTGATGTTTGAAGGATCATAGCTGATCTTGAGGACCAACTCCTACAAAGTCTTGATTCTATTGTCCTTTGCAAAGGACGATATTTTCTCCAGCTTGAGCTATGTCTGAGCATTGTTCAGTGATACCTGTAACTTTGCTGCAGAAGCAAAAGCATGTGCCAATGTATGGAATACCATCTCCCCAGTCTGTTTGTGCAGATCCATCTAATCTGTTGGGTGCACGTCCTTCGTCTGGAATTCGAAGGTGGCCCTCTTATAGTCTATGATTACCTTGGGGTCTGGTACTTGCGCCTGGAGGAAGGCCATGTGCATCCTGCCCTTTTCTGTGTCAAATGTAGAGAGCAACCTATGCTGCACAGTCGACGTCTGCTTCCGAAATTGAGCATAAGTACTACTTGTAAGGGTCTGATTCTTTTTCTTAATCATCTCGTACTTCTCGAAAATGCTCAACTTGGGCCCAGTCTTGCCCGTTTGATGGTCCAGTGGGGAATCTGAGGATTTCTTTGGCACTGCTGAGGTGATGTCCTTATATAAGTTTGAGCCGAAAGGTGGAATGACAGATTTGACCACTATGGTAGGCGGGGCTTCTTGCTCCCCAGTAGGGCCAGGAACTGTGGTTGTCCTGGGCCTTTTTGTGTGCAACTGGAATTCTTCAGACAATACCTCCGTGACCGGCGGAGATGATTCTTGTCGAGGCCTTTTTTCCTTAGGGACCTGAGGAGTGGTCGTTGGTGGCACAGTGGTCGGGGTAACCTGCTGCTCTACTTCAACCAAGGTGTCAGGCACCCACACTGTCTGATTAGCGAATTTTTCAATCTCGGGCTTAGACACATGAACATACAGGATGTTCTTGTTCTTCACCCGCATTTCTGAGATGATCCCATGAGGATCATAGTACCATGAGAAGCTTAATAAAAACTTCATATCTCTCAACATCTTGTCAGCTTCTTCTCCGACACCCCGACTGTTGCAGATGAAGGAGCCAATCTTCCCCTTGATCAGAAGTTGCTGCTTTTTCTTCAATGATATGAAATGAATATCATATGAATTCATGATTTGTCTTATGTATTCTAAAGCAAAGATTCTTACCGGCACATACTTGGGCAGCTTGTAGTGTGCCAACTCGCACCCGAATACTCTGATCTCGGTATGGTTTTGATACAGGTACCAATCCCCGGTCTTTGTATTGTCCGAGAGATGCAGGATTCTCTGGACTTCGTCGTTGATGCGAGGCTCGGGCCTACCGCTCAACATGCTTACCACAGGGTGGTAGAACAGATCAATGAATTCCTTGAAGCTATACTCTGTGGAGTTATGCTTCAACAAAGAGGTCCATGCTGTGACTGGCTGAGGCCTTCCATCTGCGTCCATTTTCTACATGGAAAAACTAAACTTATATGCCTGATAGAAAACGAACATGTAGCTCAATATAAACGAGTATATGAACATGCCTTCTGTGCCAAAATTCACAAACTGTTCGTGAATATTGTCTGCCTAGAAGGTGCTGAAATCAAACTGTGTGGTGGACTTTTCATCATTGGAGAAAATGGATAGAAAACCCAGAATGGGCTCATCTACCCATTGGTCGGAATAGTACCCTAACAGAGCACAAAGAGAGGAAATGACCTGGTTTCCCTTGGTGGAGAACATGGACGACGGGTAGGGGGGATTTGTGGAAGGGAATTGAGCGGAGGTGGGAAGGAAAAGCTCGAATATTTGAGCTCTCTGGGGAAAAGTCATCTTTTGATATAGCTCTGTAAGGATTTCCAGGTTGAAAGGGGACATAGAGTCGGCACAGGGAATTTGCATCATCTGGTCTATGTCTTCGGGCGTAATGAGGAACAGGGTGTCTCAGGATGAGAATATGACGGCTCTTTGTTCGGGAATATAGTGAGCTTGGCATTTAAGTGCAAACTCGAGAAAATGATGGATCTGGGGAAAAAGGTACAGGGGTAAATTGGACTCCCAAAGTCCAATTTCATCGCTCTGGTCGAGGAAAACCTCCCTGAGCCATGACTGAAGATCTGAGAAATCAAAATCGCATTTGGTATCTGCGATCAATCTATCTTTTTCGACCAACGGGATTTTGTCCAGGTCGATAGGAGGCGGGAGAAAAGGATTCTCCTCTCCTTCTGCTTGGCTTGGCTTTGGCGCCATCTCTGCAACAGTACCTGCAATAAACACAAAGTTAGTGGGGTCGACTAACTGTGGATGAAGGCGACGGGATGTAATAGAGGAGCTGGCTATGAGTTTTTTTGGTGCGAAGAGTGAACAACGAAAATGGGGGAAAACGGTAATTTTATTTAAAAATGGGGTCGGTTGGGTGCGGGAGATAGGTCAGTTGGATAACGGATAGGTTATCCAGTAATAAATGGACAACGGGCCACTTGGGGGTGAGATGGCAGGTGACAGTGGACGAAACATATGAACGGGTGATGTGGCGGCTAGGGATTGGAGGCAAAAGTTGCGATAAGGGGTTGGTCATGAGTGAAAAGGATTAGGGGACTGACAGTAGTTATGGGATGGGACATAACTCGGGAACAAGTGGAACCTAGTGGAAGATGACGTCCATAAGTGACGGGGGCTGTCAGATAGCATATGGTGATAGGACTTTGGGACGAATAGACTGACGCCATGTATGATAAGGGGCCCGCCAGAGGGGAAAAACC
>SNQJ01S0300642.1:0-10359 GCA_010110895.2 Picea sitchensis
CTACAAAACTCTCTTCAAAACTTACATCCCCGAATCCATGTACATATCAGTATCCATATTCTAGTAACATCTTAACAACTTTGAGCTACTACATAATGCATTTAAACTACAATGACCAAGCCCCAACTACACAAGTCCAAGAGTTTTTAGTTTCTGAAGATGAATTCTGTTGGTGAGAAAAGCCTTCTTGATCAGAAAATAACATCTATTTATATTTCTATACATCCAAATATCAGATTCTTTGCTATAACATTTGCAATAACTATTACCATTATTTTACTGTCAGACATCCTATAAAATGTCATAGTACCACATTTTGACAATGTACCTCAATTCACCGGAAGAAGTGGGTCATCTACTTTCACCTCAATATATTTGAGTTCCTATTTACCATATTCATCCTTATTACAATCAAATCATATGTTTTATGTTTTGAGTTCCTATTTACTATATTTGAGTAAGCTAACCTGCATGATATAGAATAGAAAATGATGAACGTCATTCAGTGGGTCCACATCGACTAATTCATAAATATTTCCTTTTCCAAATGGATAGGAAGTCCGTTGGTCTTCATTTCCACTGTATATAAGATCTGATCATACAAAGATTGTCATTATTCAATTCAAAAATCCTCTTTCTTTTAAACTAGAAACTGAATCTTTAATTATTTGCTCCATGGATGTAAAAATGAGGCCCAGGTCCGTCAATTTCTTTGGAGCATTCGGATCTCGTAACAAACCAGGTTGTGTCACTTCTGTGAACCTGCAAATAAAGTGACTGAGGTGAGCATGCTTACCTTGGAAACCATAGTAATGTCTTCATTTCAATAATCAGTTGCTCATTATTTACAAATTTTTCACATTGTGTTTTCCTCTTCAATCAGATACTCCTTGGAACTAAACAAAGATAAGTCGATTTGTATGCATTCCAAGTTCAATTCAAAGAGCATGTTTCCTTAGTAAAAAACAGCTTATATTAAGACTGTCCTTGCACCACAAGAAGTGAGGTGCATTATATAGACCAGTTTAAGACTGTCATTGCACCACAAGAAGCGAGGTGCATTATACAGACCAGTTTGAGGGAGATGTGTAACACCCATGCCTAACACTGATGTGACATGTGGAAAAACTTGGCCCAACGTAATATTTTTTAAAAATTGAAAAAATAACAGCCCAGTATGGATAAGATGTGTAATACTTATTAATAAAAATAAAATTCACATTGTAAAAAAAAATATCAAGCATTAATTAATACACACAAACCAGCATAGATCCATCTTAAGTCGAGATATTTTAAGCACCTAGAGATTTACATCTCCATTTATTTTTGATCCCTCTCGGTGCTTAATAGTTCCAGAGTTAAGATGGAACTATGCTGGTTGTAAGAACCAAAAAACTAGAAAAAACTCAAATAACAAATTCCAGAAACAATCACTAGCCTAAGGAGGATGTGTATGATTGCCAAAAGACCATAAATAAATGCTTCAGTCTCACTGACTATTGAGTCTTGACTCGCAACCCAAGCCTATTGAGTCTTGAACAAAAGACCTTGGCATTATCTGTCACTATCTTTGATGGGACCCCGAATCTAGTTATTATTCTGTCTTCCAGAAAATCCATCACTACCTTTTCAGTCGCTGACTTTGTAGGAATGGCTTCAACCCACTTTGTAAAGTAATATGTTGTTGTGATAACCCATGAATAACCATTACTCGAATTATCATTAAACTTCCTGATGAAGTCCAAACCCCACTGCTGAAAAGGTGCTTAAACCACCACTGGTTGCAAAGGGAGTGCTGCTAACTTCTGCTTTCTTGTGAAAAGCTGACATGACTCACATTTCCGAACAAACTGATGAACATCTGAAAATATTGTGGGCCAATAATATCCTGCTCTAAGGATTTTGTGGGTGGTAGTTTTAGCAGCAAAATGTCCACCACAAAACCCTCCATGGAATTCATCCATTAGTTTATTTGACTCAACGTCATCCACAAATCTAAGGATAACCCCATTAGGATTCTTCCATCCTAATCCATCTCTAGTAAGGACATACTTAGAAGATTTTAACCTTAAATCCCTTTTCTTGTGTCCCACTAGATGGCTTGGACAAGTTACGTTCTTAAGATAAAAGATAATGTCTTTGTACCACTCAACTTGTTCAAGTTTCAATAAGTTAGGATGCCATTCTTCATGATGAATTTGGTAGACCATATCCAAGGCCTTCTCATTACTTTCTGTCAACATTTTAGCTAGGCCTTGACCCTTAATCAATTTTGTAGGTTTGACCTCCAAATCATACTCTTGGATCTTAGCAATCCATCTACCCCTTGAGCCTAATCCTTCCACTTGAGATAAAACATCTTTAACCGCAGAATTATGAACATAACCAATCACCTTGGAATATCCGATGAAGACTCTGAAATGTTTGAGTGATTTGACTAAGGCATAAGCCTGTTTCTCAAACATGGGATACTTTAATTCTGAAGTTTGCAAGGCCCTACTCACATATGCAATGGGCTGATCATGGCCTTGATCATTTTTCTGAAGCAACACACCAGCAATAGTGTCTTTAGAAGCAAAGGAGAAAATCTGAAAATCCTTATTGTAGTCAGGGCTAATAAGGACATGAGCTTCACATATTGCAGTCTTTATACTCTCAAAAGCTCTTTTACTTTCATCATTCCATTCAAATTTTACATCCTTCTTAAGTAGCTTATATATAGGTTTCATGATTTCAGCATAGTTAGGAATGAACCTATGGACAAAATTAGTTTGTCCTAAGAAGGATTGGAGAGCTTTCTTTGACATAGGCAAAGGAACTTTACTAATGGCTTCAATTCTCTGCGGGTCTAACTTGACCCCATCTTTTGTGATTATGTGGCCCAATAATTTCCTTCAGTCACCCCAAAGACTGACATAGCAAGATTTAGAGAAATTCCAAACTCTCTACATCTGTCCAAAACTTGCCTAAGGTGGTTAATGTGAGTTTTCTCATCCTTAGAAAAGACTGTCAAATCATCTTGATATATTTCAATCAATTTACCAATCAACCCCCTAAAAGCATAATCCGTAGCTCTCTGAAAAGTAGCTCCTGCATTTGATAAACCAAATGGCATTTTGAGATATTCAAAAGTTCCCCATGGAGTAGTAAAAGTGTTCTTATGCCTATCCTCAGCTTTAAGTCTGATCTGATTATAACCTGAGAAACCATCAAGCATGGAAATCATTCCTGATCCTGTAACCCGTTGAAGTAACGTTTCCATCTTGGGAAGAGGGTAGTTGTCTTTTGTGCAAGCAATGTTTAAATCCCTGAAGTCAATACATATCCGGATCTTTCCATTCTTCTACCTAGCAACAATCAAGTTTGAGCACCATGAAGAATGTCTAGTTTGAGCAATGATGTCGGCCTCTAACATTTTCTGTAACTCCTGTTGGACCAAAGGAGCTAACTTGGGGTTTAACTGTCTCAACTTCTGTCTAAAGGGCTTAGTTTCTTCCTTGAGAGGAATCACATGTTGAATCACATCCTCCCTATAGACTTTGAGCTCATCATAACTGAAAGCTAAGACATCCCTATATTCTTTTAATAACTCGACAATTTCAATCCTTTCTTCTATAGGGGTAGTCTTGCCTATCTTTACCATCCTAGGCTCTTCATTTGTTCCAATATTAATCTCCAAGTGGTCACACAACTTTTTCTTTGATTCTTCTTTTTGTTTGTGACCATCCTGTCTATCAAAGTCCCTTTCTAAGGACACAACTCGCCTAGGGGGTGATTTTGTTTTATTATCATTTCCTGTGTAATTACAACCCTCCTCTTTAATGTTGATGTCCAAATCTGAAAATTCATGCATGTGAGTCAAAAATTTAATCATTTGTTTGTCATCATCAAAAACCTGCCAATGATCCACATTATTAGGAACTGAGGACTGAAAAATTACTTCCACCAAAATATCCTCATCAATCAAACCATCTGGAAGTTGAACTGTGGAAGCAACTACTGCAAGCTCGTCTGCCTTTGAATTCTATTCTCTAGGAATAACAATTAAGTTGAAAGCATCTAGATCATTTAGTAAGTCCCAAATTGCGTTCCTATACCCTTTTAATATTTTTGACTAGCAAGCAAATTTATTGTTTAACTGTTGTATGACCAAGTCTGAATCCCCTTTAATATTTAGACACTTCACACCTCTATCCTTGCAAAGTTCCAAACCAAGGAGTAAAGCCTCATACTCAGCCACATTATTGGTTGCATCAAACTCCAATCTATAAGCAAATTTCAACACTTCACCATTTGGAGTTTGAAGCACAATTCCAGCACCTTTTCCTGCTCTAGAAAAAGCACCATCAAAATTCAAGTACCACACTTTGTCTAATTCATTATCTTGAACTGTCTCTTCAAAAGGCACAATAGAATTAGACAAGATGGCATAGTTACCAAAACCCTCATCAGTCCACGTTAACTCATTTCTGGGATTTTTGGAATCTTCAACATGATACTTTTTGTACACTTCCCTATTTAACTTAAAAGTGTTTCCATCTAGGGTAGGGAGAATAGCATAAGATAAATCCATTTGTAGACTACCACCCAAATTTGCAACTGCCTTTCTATTCAACAACATTCCCCAAACATCCGGAACATCAATCACCACAATATCCATTTCAAACATGATATCTGGAAATACTACTAAGTGTACTTGCAAACCTTTAATCAATCCATGCACTTCAATTGTTTGACTATCCAAGGCACAAATGTTATGATAAGGTCTTGATATTCTTAAGTTTAATTGTTCCATCACCTTCTTAGTAATAACATTTGAGCTTGCTCCTGAATCTAACATGCAATTATGTAAAACTTTGTCGTTCACAAGTAGAAAAAGGTAGAAAGACAAATTCTTTTCATTTTTCCTATCCCAATTCTGTAGAATTACTGGTGCATCTTGGTAAGCCACGGCTAGTTGTTTCTCTAAAACACTTTTAGGAGGTTCATCTATGGCTCTAAGTAGCTTCTCCCTTTGTGAAGGGATCTTCATAATTTCTAATACTGGCACTAACACCTTTGCATTATTCAACCATCCACCCAAGTCAATATTCAATTCTGCATTAATAGGCACATTAGACTTAGGAGGAGATACCTTGGGAGCACTAGTTTGACCTTTATCTTGACTCTTATTTCCACTCCTTTGGTATGTAATGCCTCTAAACTTAGCCATTTCTGCAACCTGTTGGGGTGTGGGCTTGGGCCCATATTTTTCTGTAGCTTTATCAACATTATCATTCATGAAGTTTCCACTACTTCCATCAAAACCCGTCCAATCATAAATGCCGCCATAGTATCTTTCACCATACATATTTACTTGTTCATTTCCTTGGTCTCCATAATCATTTTCACATTCTTCAAGGAAAACCAAACAAGTTGATTTTTCATGAAACTCACCACAAGGCCTACAATATGGTATAGAGCGATGTTCTACCAAGTTGGTGGATTCAAAAGCATTAGGTGGCCTTTGATCATTTTGAGGAGGTCTTCTTGGCCACTTATCATTTGGCTTGTGTTGTTGTTTGTTACTTTGGGACCTCTCCATTGTGATCAATCTATTTTGCAAAGCATTGATTTGATTGGTATGGTTCACTTCCATTTGCTTAATTAACTGAGTCGGTTCTTTAATATCATTACTTGATGATCCTTGACCCTCATCCTTCTTCTTTTCATCATTTGTCTTTGAAGAAGAACCTCTACTGAAACCAGGAATGTTGGATTTCCTAGCCTCAAGCATATTCTGCTCAATTCTCATAGCTGTAGATTGTGCTGCTTCCAAAGTTTGAGGATCCTTATCCCTCAAGGCATACCTCATTTCTCCTTCAAATGCCTCAATATAATAAATCAGAATTGCAAGGTCTGAAGGCTTGACATCTGTATGAAGGTTTTTTACCACATGATTAAACTTAGTGTTAAATTCTAACACCGTTTCATTTTCTTTCTTATGGCTAGTGGTAAGAGCAGCAAGTTGAAACCCATGTTCCTTTTGATCACCCCATCTCTTCTTAAATTCATCAATAATTGAATTAAGGGTGTTGAATTTATTTGCAGAAAAATCTAAGAACCAATCGGTAACATCTCCTTCTAAAGAAAAGGCAAACAAGGTCATCTTCGCATCTTCTTCGTTGTGACCTCGACAATACTTATCCACACACCTGTGAAAGCTTGAGATGTGAGAGTTGGCATTTATAGCATTGTTCCCATGGAACATAGGCAACTTGTCAATGGCTTTCTCGGGAACATCGTGAGGGGCACCTTGGATTGTTGCAAAGTTCAAAGGACTCAAAAAGGTACTCATTATTATGTTAGGAGTATTAGTGGGATTATTAACAGTTGGTTGTCTTATCCCCGATTTCATGGGATAACTAGGAGATCATGTCTCGAGGCCCACAGGTCCTAGACATGGAGTACCGAGAGCAGGATCGACTTAAGCATAGCCCTGGAGGGCCCATCCTTCTCTTCTTTCATCAGACTTGTCTTGTCCGCAGTGGCAACATTCATCACCATCGGCCCGGTCTTGTATCAGAGAAGACTCTTGCTTCATGAGGTAATTGGTCCGGGTATCATGGTATGTGTCACTTTTGATCATTATAACCTTTAGATATATGCATCTTACTCCTTTTATTTCTAACAACTGCTTGGATCTTACATTAACCCACTTGACCATGGTTGGGGGGATTGACAAGGTGTCCTAGCAAGCCTATATCCATAGGTTTTGGTTTGCCACCGGGGGGATTTCTGAAGAGCCATCGTTCGCTCCCATCATATCATCACTTTTACATCTTATCTCCCACTCATCTGTCCCATTCCCCTAGTCCGGGCATTAGGATGATCTGTTTGTGGAGTTGCACCTTATCTCATGGGAAGAAGGGGCTAAAGGCCCAGAAGGTAAAAGCAGCTGGTAAAAGATAAAAGCCATAAAAATGAAACCTAGAGATGCCTCGCCCAGGGATCCTCGAGAAGGCAATAAAAGGCCTCTCAGCAAGAAACAAGAGGGACCGGAAGAAAAATAACAAAAACAAGACCTAGCCAAGAGGATAGGGGGTTTCATCACGAGTCAGTCTATTATGTTCATGGGTACTTAACAGTATGACATTGCCACTATCTAATCACCACGCCAGGGCAGTGACCTTTGGTTGCATGGCCAAGAGAAAGGGGGTCTCATCACGAGACGACCTTATCATCTCTGTGAAAGTGCTTGTGGGTAACACTGTCAGCTCTAATCACCACGCCAAGGCAATGTCCTCTAGTTAGTCCTTGAAATAAAAAAGAAAAAAAAAATAAAGAAAAGAAAGGAATAAAGGCAATAAAGGGCTTGGAAAGAATTGCATCCATGACGGGTACAGCTCGCCTTCTACAAAGGCACCCATGCATCCCTGTCTCTCACTCTACCCGTATGTCTGGACATCCCTTGACCGCATCACCTCGTTTTACATGGCTTGGATGATACCCCTTGGAGACTTTCCTTTCTTTATGGATACTAGCCCAATAGGGTATTTTGTCTTTTTCTTCAGCCTTGTATTGTAGGTCTTTGTAATATCTTTGAGCTATTGAATGATATATCAGGGTTTTTATGCATATGTTTGATAACATTAATGATGAAACGTGATTGAGATTGCTATGATCCCTGTGACTAATAAGCCCATGGAGGGCGAAGTTTTTGATGTGCAGGACCATGCCCGACGGACAGGTACTAGTTGGACTGGTACACATGGGGAGATGATTAATTCGGACCTCCATGGTGCTGAAGAGCCCATCAGATGGTTGTTGGGACCCCATGAGGGGCAAAGACAGGACAGTGCTTGATTCAGCTTTTGCACCTAAGAAGAAGAAGGACGTTCCATCCGGGACACTTTTGCTGAGCCCAGCCCAAGGGGGTTGACCCACTTCAGGTGGAACGTTTCCCTTTGATAGCCCAGGACGTCACCTTGGAGCCATTGACGTCATCTTGAGAGTGTAGCAGTTTGATAGGGCAGTTGGCACGTGTGGCAGGGTTTGGAGGCCCAAAGAGAGCCAACATTTGTTATTTTGTGCTGCATTTGTCCTAAAAAGGGGCCAACGTCTCTCTCAGTAGGGCTTGATGTCTTGCTTATGCTCATTTAGGGCTTTGATTTAACAATTTAATATAAAAACAGTATGATTTTGGTTTGTAGCCTTGTCGGCTTGTTGACCGCCCATTTAGCAACGGTGGTCAACTCACGTGCCGTGAAGATGCATCACCATATGCATATTTAATGAAGACAGTTATGGTTCTACTTGGGTATCTGATACCCCAGCACAAAATTTTGTAATCGAAATTTCCACACCCCTGCGTGGGTTAATAATGTAATAAGTCTGCATGGATCATAAGTTAGGTCAGGTACCTTGGGTGTTTCCATTGGGGGAGTTCCTTTCACCGAGGGTTTTTTATTCTCAGGTTGTCGACCAGACAAGCTCCTGGCCGACTTCCCTTGAGTTTTTCCCTCCTCACATGCCATAATTTCCTCCAAAGTGGGGAAAGGCGCTCTAATGGTCTCATTTTTTTGGTAGCCTTTGTTTAGGGATGTTGTAAATGACCATGCCAGACAGTATAGAAAGTTTCGCGGAATTTTGTCGAGTCTAGATAGGTTTTTATTTAATTAATTAAATTTTTAATAATTTAATTAATTAATTAATTTTTGAGCTTATATTGTAAAAACTGGATCTTTGGGCTTTTGATAGGGGTATTTGTGCTCAAAAGAAATGGAATAGCACCCCCTACACCCATAGACCAAGTTTCAGCTCAGTCTGACTTAGTTTACTATGTCTAAGTCCACTCAGAATCAGTCCGAGTCAAAACAACAATTTTAATTGCTAAAGTGACATTAGTCAAATGTCAAAAATCATTGTAATTTTGAGTTAGTGAGTGGATGTAAAGGTGGCAATGAGCAAGTTAGACCCTCCTAACCTACCTAAACCCATCCTAACCTTTTCCCAACTTAATTCAACCTCTTTACTCACTTTTTCAACCTTCTAAACTTTGCCCTAAGGGGAAAAACGACCCATTGACTAACTAACTCCTTGTTTCTTGCCTAGAAACTTGGAGTGGGGCCTTCACACATGTGGTGCGCCCCCCTAGGCATACCAAAACCCTAACCCATACCAAAACTCTAACCCAAAACCTAACTAAACCCCTAACTAACTCACGCCCTCCTTTACTTGCGCCCCCTTTGGTTGGAGACTCACTCCAACTCACCCACAAACCTAACCACTTGCTATTTTGAGCATGTGGGCCTCCCTAACTCACCTAGTGCGCCCTTTTAGGATGGTTTCCTAACCTATCCTATGCCTACACCTCACCCACTCATCAATGCATGACCAAAACCCTAGCTTGGGCGCCCCTCTTGGGATTTGCTCTCTAACTCTCAATTTGACACTTGGAAGTGATCCAAGTCACTTCTCTTGGCCTCTTGGGGTATAAAGAGAAGCCTTTCTCACTCTTTTCCTTACCAATCTTTGTGCTAAGATTATTATGCTGAAATTTCTTCCACTTCCATCTTCTTGCTCTTGCCATTTTGCCATCCATTCATTGCTCTTGGGAGTCTAGTAGCAAACTAGTGGCTACAACACTCACTTTTTGGTAATGAGAAAATGCGTTGGAGGATCATTGGTGCATTCATGAGTATTCTTTATGCTCCATACATATGAGGTGATATTGTTCATTTGTTGTTTATGTGTTTAGGGTAATAGATCTTGAGTTCAAAGTATTTTGCTTAGGTAAACTAATTGAAGAGTATCACTTGTTAATTTATGTTCATCTTGAATAGCTTAGGATTGCAAATATTTCTTTCTAAGCTTGTTTAAGATAACTATCTATTCCATATTTCATATTTGCTCCAAGTTTTGCAGGTCATCCCAAAGGTTTCATTGGGATAGCTATCGAAGAGGATTCTACCCTTGAGGCTTTCTTATACTCCTTATCTCTTTCCTTTGCCATTTAAATTTCTGCATCCATTTCCATACATTTTTCAGCTTGATTACTAGTCTTAGAGAGGTCAAAAATCAATATTATCTTTCATATTTGTTTGCTGGAAATTTCTGTGTAAAAAACAGAAATTTCTGTAACATACTTTGGTGTTTTGCAGCATTTCCAGCAAGCTTTTGCTTGTTGTTTTTTGCAGGTTAGTGACAGATCTTAAGGTGCATGCTGCCCAACACCACCTAGGAGGCTTCCCAGACACTTCTTCTTGGTTTGGGTAACATTTCTCCTTCTCTTTCCTTCACATTTCTAATTTTCTGCAACATTTTTTCTTCACTTCTTGGATCCTAAAATCATAAACTAACTTAGATTTAATTGCTTAT
>SNQJ01S0300644.1:0-10359 GCA_010110895.2 Picea sitchensis
CTAGCACCTCCCAACCACCCTGAAATATAAATATTTGCTTCTGAAACTTATTACAGTGATATAATGTTCAACAATGGCTTACCCGACTTATCACTGTTCTGCTGCATTTCGTTGCTCTGTCTGCCTCATTGCCTTTCTACTCACATCACTTGCGTTGTCTGGTCTTCTGCTTTTTATGCTCTGTGCACCATCTCCATTCTCTGCATCGTTCCTCTTCTGTGTTATTCAGCTGCTGCACTCTCCTCCTTCTTCACACCTGAATCACCTTTACCAACAACACTCACAACAACCTCCAATAGCAACAGCTACCCCATCTCTTCTCTGTACCGTGTATTTATAGCTTATGTGCACCTTGTGCATGCAGTGTTCGCAATGCCTCTGCATGCTGACTCTACACCGTTATCCTCCACCTCTTGAGTGCTCTGTCTGATTATCATCGTGACTCTTCAGCTTCTCTGGTGGTTTGCCCCGCGTGTCCAACATCACTGTATGTTATACTGAGATTCCTCAGTCTCGCTGGCATTTTAAGACTCTTCATCTTCTCTGAGACAGTCGAAATCTTGATCTTCATCGACCCTGATCGACGGTTCATGATCTTGGTGAATCAACGGTCCTGATCTCATCGTGATCTCACATCTCGTTGTTCCTTCGTTGGATATTTTCGTCACTCCAAGTCACGATAGGCGAGACTCCGAGATGGATCTCAGATCAACGGTCCACATCTTTTGTTGTATTGACGGTCAGGATTTTATCGTGATCTCGCATCTCGTCGTTTCTTCGCTGGAGATTCTCGTCACTCCAAGTCGCGATAGGCGAGACTCCGAGATGGAGCTTTATAGTGCTCTGATCTTTTGCCACGCGTCCTCTTGATCCAACGGTCCTTGATTAAATCGTGATCTCGCGTCTCGTTGTTCCTTTGACTTTCCAGTCAGTGAGATGACGATCTCTCGCCACGTTTGATCCCCCACGCAGATCCAACGGTCCTCCTGTGATCTGGATCCGATGGCTGTCCTTCTCTTTCTACCTCGCGACCTCGTGACTTGGAGTATCCAATGTTTGGACTCTCAACCTGCGAACTCCCGAGTTCGCGAGATCTCTCGATCTCTCGCCACATGTCGCCCCAGATGGACGGCTATAAATCTCTCGCCACTTCGCTGCCTCGCGTCCTCGCGCCTCGCGACTTTGAACACCCAATACTTGGGCCTTTATCCTTCGAACCCCCGAGTTCGCGAGATCTCTCTGATCTCTCCCACGCGTCCTTCCCAGATGGATGGTCCTGATCTTCTCTCCACTTCGTCGCCTCGCGACTTTGAACACCCAATACTTGGGCCTTTATCCTACGAACCCCCAAGTTCGCGAGATCTCTCCGATCTCTGCCACGCGTCCTTCCTAGATGGACGGTCCTAATCTTCTCGCCACTTCGTCGCCTCGCGTCCTCGTGCCTCACGACTTTGAACACCAAATCCTCGGCTCTTCCACTCACGAGCTTCCAAGTTCGCTCAGATCTAACGCCTGAGATCTATCCTTCTCTTCAACGTGCGCTCTTCTTGTTTTTATTCAGATCTGACGACCCTCATGTTGTCGGGAATTTTGGATGGGATTCAATGATCAATGACACTTCTGCTCCAAGTTTACACATCCTTCTTACTTGGAAGAATTTCGACTCTGCACTAATTCCTCCTGAGCCTACATTGTTCCTGTTTGTCCATCGATGCACATTCTAATCCTGCCACCTTCACTGTTGTACTTGCCATCAATGACAAGTGTACGCTATCTGTTAAACATTTTCCAACACATATGTGCTCTAAATTAAATAGAGAGACTAAGGAAAAAGAAATGGATACAAAAGGAGCAGCTGAAGAAGTATAGAAAATAAATACTCTATACAAAAGAAAGATCTAATGAAACTGATAAAATTATCATCAATCCAAAAACTCAAGTAGAAGAGGAAAATATAATTGAAGAAGCTTTGAGAGCTCAGCTAAAAGAAAAGGAAGATGCTTGTAGAAGTTGAGTATCTAAAATAGTTTGTCTAAGAAAGGAGTTGGAAAGATCAAATACCAACATAAAATTTGAAAAAAACTTTGCAACTCTAGATGAAATCCTAAAATGTCAACTATCACCATATGACAAGACTAGTATTGGCTATAGTGAGAAGAAGGAAATGGTTAAAGAAGACTCAACCTCCTCGAAACAATTGAGTGAAGGAAAGACCAAGAGTTATGTTGATGTGCTAAAAAATCCTATAAAGGTTTAAGACAATAGGAGGGAAGAACATAATGTTCCACATGGAACAAATCTTCCTCACAAAGATAGAATCAGGAAAACTTTTCCATCAAGATGGAATCATATAATCAGGTACCAAAATCCTTTTTCTGGATAGTGTTACTCTTGCAATGGTTTTGGTCACAAAGCTATCGATTTTAGAATAAATGCAAAAGGAAGATACATGAGGACCATCAATAGATATGCCTATGGATTCTCAAGGAGATATTACAACTCATTTTCCCCTTTACTGAATTATAACATTATATGTTATAACTGCAACAATTATGGGCATATAACAAATTTCTATAGAAGTGTTTTCACAAAATATAAGAAAGAAGAAACCCCAATAGTCATGGAAAGAAATCAGGAACAAAGGGAACAAAAGGAAGAAAAATCCTTGTTCATACAAGCTGCACTACGTGCACAAAATAATAAGGATAAGTTGTACATTGATAGTGGATGCTCAAGTCACATGACATGAGATAAAACAAATTTTATCACCTTGAAGAACAAGGAAGGTAGTGTTACGTTTGGGGAAAATGGCACCTCAAAGATAGTTAGAAAAGGCACTCTTAGTCTTGACAATGGAAGGGATAAGGTAGAAAAGGTTATGTGTGTTGAAGACTTGAAGCACAATCTTCTAGTTTTATCTAGATGTGTGATCAAGGACACACTCTCACTTTTAAATCCCAAGAATGTAAGATTAGAAAGGAAGATTCAGGCAAACTATTTGCAAGAGTAATCAGAACCCCAAACATTGTATATATTCTTGATGGAATCAATGGAGAAAAATGTTTCAAGGAGCATATAGATGAAACTTGGTTGTGGCAGAAAAGAATGGGCCATATGAAATTTGACAACTTGGTAAAAATCAACATGAAACAAGCAGTAAGGGATATGCCAAAGATCACAAAACCCTCAAACATTGTCTGTAAGTAGTGTCATCATGGAAAAAAATCAAGGGTGGGATTTAAGAAAAAGGAATATACAACAACCAAGCTATAGAAACTTGTGCATACATATCTTTGTGGACCAACTAGAACAAAATGTTTTCGAGGATAAAGTTATTTTATGTTACTTATTGATGATTATATAAGAATGACTTGGGTTGCCTTTCTCATAAATAAATCTAAGGAATTTGAAAAGTTTGAAGCCTTCAAATATTTAGTTGAGAATGAGATTGACCTGAAAATCAAATGTTTAAGATCGGACAATGGAGGTGAGTTTACATCAATGAATTTGAATAATTCTAAGAAACTCATTGAATAAAAAGACATTATTCAGCTGCAAAATCTCCTCAACAAAATGGAGTGGTTGAAAGGAAAAACAAACATGTAAAAGAGATTTCTAAGACAATGTTGAATGAAGCAAGATTATTAAACTATTTTTTTAGAGAAATAGTTTACATTGTGATTTACATTCTAAACTAAGGGAAAATCGAGGTTAACAATGATAAGACACCATATGAATTATGGAAAGGCAGACCAACATGTGTCAAGCATTTCAGAATATTTGGAAGCAAGTGTTACATCAAAAGAGATGATGAGGACCTAGGCAAGTTTGACTCAAGAGCAGATGAGGGAATTTCCCTTGGTTATTCATCAAGAAGCAAAGTGTATAGATGTTACAACAAAAGACTACAAAATATTGTTGAAAGTATAAATGTCATAATAGATTAAGCAAGACCTCATAAGAACAAACTACAAACAGAAGAAATGGAGTGCAATAAAGAAGAAGAAGAAGAAAAAAAAGAAGAGGAAACATAACGCCATGATACACAAACCCCATCAAGTTTTGTGCAGAAGAACCATCCATAAAACTTAATTCTTGATGATAAAAATGTTGAAACATAGGCTAGGAGAAAATTGGCAAGCACTTTTGAATAGGTAAATCTCTCCTTGTTTTCCAAAATAGAGCCTAATTGCTTTGCAAAGTCTAGTATTGATAAACATTGGATTAATGCTATGGAAGAAGAACTAAATCAGATTGAGAAGAATGAGACTTGGGAACTTGTGCCCAGACCAAAATACAAGAATGTGATTGGAGCCAAATGGGTCTTCAGAAACAAATTGGATGAATATAGACAAGTGGTAAGAAATAAAGCAAGATTAATCTATAAAGGATATTCTCAAGTGGAAGGTATTGACTTTGAGGAAACCCTTTCTCCTATTGCAAGATTAGAAGCCATTATAATGTTCTTGGCATGTGCAAGCTTCAAGAATTTTAAAGTATATCAAATGGATGTCAAGTCATCATTTTTTAATGGAAATCTAGAGGAAGAAATGTAAATTGAACAACCAGAAGGATTCCTATTATCATAAGATAAATATTATGTTTGTAAGCTGAAGAAAATGATGTATAGATTAAAGAAATCTCCTAGAGATTGGTATTCAAGAATTGACAAATACCTACAACAACAAGGTTTCAAAAAAGGAGTCGCGGACAGCAATTTTTACATCAAAATAGAGAATGAATATATGTAAATCATTGTGGTTTATGTGGATGATATCATTTTTGGAAGTAAAGTTGATAGAATGAGCCAAAATTTTGCAAAATAAATACAAAGAGAATTTTAGATGTCCATGCTTGGAGAATTGTCATTCTTTCTAGGGTTGCATATTTCTCAAACCAGCAAAGGCATATTCATTTCTCAGACCAAATATATCAAGGAAATGTTGAAGAAATTCGGCATGGAAGACTGCAAACATGTCAACACACCCATGATCACATGAGGAAAATTAAGCAAAGATGATGAATCTACATAAGAAAATCAAACACTAGACTGCAAACCTGTCATCACACCCATGATCACAATATGAAAATTAAGCAAAGATGATGAATCTCCAGAAGAAATTCAAACATTGTGCAGGTCAATGATTGGAATCCTATTATATGTGACAACATCAAGGAAAGACATGATGCAAGCAGTAGGATTGGTGGAAATATTTCAATCCGCACCAAAGGAGACACATGTGCAAGAAGTAAAAAGAATATTCAAATATTTGAAAGGCACATTGGACTTTGGTTTATGGTATCCCACATGTGAATACTTTACTCTAAAAACTTACATAGATGTAGGTTGGGTATCTAGTGTGGATGATAGAAAGAGAACTAGTGTGGGAGAATTATGTATGGGTAATAGTCTAGTATCTCGATGAATCAACAAGAAGCAATCATCAATTTCTCTATCCACATCATAAGCATAATACATTGCAACAACTTGTTGTACATAAGTTATATGGATGAAAAAAACATAGAAGGACATTTAGGTAGAGTATAATCAACAAATATCAATATTGTGTGACAATACCAATGTAATAAAAATTTCAAAGAATCATGTTATGCATTCAAAGACAAATCACATCCCAATAAAATACCAGTTCTTAAGAGAGCAAGTTACAGAACAAAATGTCAAGCTGGAATATGTCAGTACTAAGGAATAGGTTGTTGATATTTTTATAAAACCTCTTCCTAGAGAAACATTTGAGTATCTCAGACAAAAACTGGGAGTGGTACCAATGTCATCCAACCACTAAAGCACTTCAAGAGAAGCACAAACTCAGGGGGAGATTTAGAAAGAAAGAAGATTGCTAGTTGCATATATGAAGAGAAAATAGTAAGAAGTAAGGGGGAGAAAATACCTTTGACATTGATGTCAATGGGGGAGAGTAAAGAATTGCATACACAGGAGAAGTTGCAGATAGGGGCAGCATCAAAATTGACTAAGGTTTTCCATGAATGAAAAAGGGGGTGTTTGTTGGAAAAATTATTTTCATTGATGTCAAAGACGGGGGGAGACTAATAAGGCCAAAGAGAATCAAACCATGCAGACAGAGGAATCATCCATATTGTGAATCAGACCAGACAAAGGAATTAGAGAATGTCCCTATGCGTTGATAAGTTTCAGTGTACACTAAATGAAGGGATTTGTGTGTTTACCCTGAATCATGAACAAAGGCGAGATTATTGTGTGAGTGTAGTCAACCCAAATGAATTCGAGTTGCATGAGTATGAGGAGGAATTGTGCGACTAGAAGTTGGACGAGACGACCCCGTTGCAGGTATGAGTAGAAATAAACTTGGTAAGGGAGGACCCGGTAGTCTTGATGGTCTGAATAGTGCATCATATATTGGTATATTGGTATATCACATATCAGATATCGACAAACATATGAATATTGTGGCTTCGGGATGAGTCTGATATCGAAAACTACAAGTATCAACATATCAGATATCGGTTGACCGGATCGAAGTATCAGCAAAGTGTTAAAGTCTTGGGGGCTCAGTGCCTTGATGTCCTTGTGGTCATGGAACGGAGTATAAATGAGAAGCAGATATGATTTTTGATCATCGAAGATCAACGAATGAGAAAGAAGTATCGGACGTCATCATGTATCGGTATATCAGAGATAAGAAAGGAGTGAATGTGTTAAAGCATGGTGAGCCGATAGTGTGGGAACCCGGTAGGGAGATGACCTGGTAGGCCCGATGGACCGATTAAACGATGATTCCGGTCAAGAATTATGAACCGTCACGTGGTTGAATCCTGACCGTTCATTGGAAAGATAAATGAATGATATTAATTCAACTGGACTAGATTAACAATTGAGATGTAGTGTTAAAGGCCCGGGGGCCCAATGGTCCCAGTGGTCTGGTTAGTATATCAGATATTGGGTATAACAGACTAGAGTGAATGCATAGTGAAAGTGTGGTGGGTCGATACCCGGTGAGCCAATGGCCCAACAGTTTTGGTGACATGTCGATACACATGGCGTAAAGTGATTGAATATGGGCAGGGTTCCACAGGTAAGGTTCTATATTGGGACTTCGAAAATTGTTTGAAGCTTGGTTATGTCTCAATAATCTGATACATGATAGACGATAGTCTTGTATGGTCAATACTCGGTGCTCCAATGGTCTTGATATGTGGTGAATTAGACCAACTGAATCGATGGTCGAGATTTAATATTGGTTTGATCTAATGATTGTTGAGCGTTAACATTAAGGTTTGTGTTGCATCTTTCAAGAGATCGGTGGCCCAGTTAATCTAGTTCACTGTGAACACAATTGGGACCAATTTCAAAGGTTTGTTTTTACAACTCAATTTAAAGGAGAGTCAAGGGATCTGGATCTGACCCATGAGCATGATTCTTGGTATGTGGACAAAGCCTTGGGCATATGGGCTCATGTATGAATCCTATAAATGTTGATGCCCTTATCGTTTTGAGAGGGTGAAGAGTGAGTGTTTTGAAGTGAAGTTGAGGATATTAGGTTCTCGAAGTGCCAAAGAAAGGAAGAGAGTGGAATGTGATAGTCCAAGGGTGGAAGGGAGGTGTGAGGTCAACTAAGGAACATATGAAGTCTTTCTGAAGAGTTTTATGGAAATTACAACAACAATAGAGGATTTGTTGTAATAACATATTTGTGCAGGAGGAAGCTTGAAGTGAAGTAATGTTTTCGTACAAATCACAATTTAAGAAGAATTTAATCCAAATAGAAAAGTTGAGGATATTGGTGTCTCCTGTAAGTTGGTGCTTACATCTTGTTGAGTTGGTGCTCAATTAACGAGATTGGTGTCCCCAGCAGGTTGGTGCCTGCAAATATTGTAATTGTAGATTGGTACCTATAGGTGTTGTTGAGTTGATTCTTAAGTGAAGGGATTGATGTCTCTTTAATGTTGGTGCCTGTAAAACATTGTAACAGATTGGTGTATGTAGCAGGCTGTTGCATGCGAATATAATGAAAGCTTCATGTGGCTTTCTCCCATTTGGGTTTCCACATTAAATCTCTATGTACTTTGCATTGTATGTTTGTATATATTTATTATTAACTACTTATGGTTGGTAAAGTAATGAATTGATCAATATTTTATAGTAAAGTAAAGTAAAAAGCAGTGTTATACCGATACACCCCCCCCCTCTCAGTATAAGTAAGTGTGTCAACAATCTGCAACAATGATGTATTTTATTAATATATCCTAGTGTGATACAAATTACAAAGTTAGGCTCACTGGCCTTATATCACACAAGAAATCTAGCCCAAAACATATATATACATAGTCACTCTAGCCTAAAACATATATATACATAGTCACTCTAGCCCAAAACAATATGGCTCACGAGTCTATAAAACATATATAAATTTACAACTTGGGGTTATTACAGATGCCTTCACCCTTAGATGTTTTATATGGATGTAACATCCCCAACCACCAAGGCTAGGCCATGCCATGCAAAAACCCACTCATGTCACAACTAAAAATTATGTCTTCTGTCACAGCTGAAGTTTCAAATTTCTTTGAATTTTTGCCTCTTACAGCTTGGTAATGTACCCAACCACCTCGTTGAGTCCCATTACCTCTATTTTGAGCTCTGATACCATTTAAATAACATAGCATTCCCTGCATATGAATACAACATATGCAATGCAAGCAATATACCAATTCATGCATAAACATATATATTTAAGCATACATAATTGGCATAAATGTATATACATTACTCAACAAAATAATACACACATTAAATAACATGTAAACACATAAAAAGACACTTATCTTTTAATGGTAAATCACCAACTTTGTGCAGATATTAGACGTTCCTCGTAGCCATAGACTATGTTACTCATAAACTCTCAACAACAGGTCACCCTCGAGCTAAGGCTAGAAACTCCACCAAGGAAGTTTTCCTAAGTCAGATTAAGGTCTATCCAACATGATAAATTTCAAGTTAAGGTGCCAACTGTTGCAACTAGCCTACAACCTCTCATTTCCCACAACCTGTCCCACCCCAAGAAGTGTGCCCCTTCTCTACTCAACAGTCCTTCAATTACTCCACTTCCCTTCCGGGGCTTCAACAACATGTCAGACACAAAGTCTCAGAGCTCTATAGTTATTTCCTAGCGCACAGGGAAATCAGTTCCCAAACATTATCTCACCTCAAGAGAAAAATCATGGTCCTGACAACCTATTTCTTTAGATGCACACAGTCTTGACAACCTGCTTCTTCATCTCCAAATATCTTGGAAAACTCCTTCCCAACAACTCCCCAAAGATTTCCCCGAGTACATGTACAAAAATGATGATGGTTGTAAGGTACGGATGGCGAGAGTCTAAAGCTCGAATGATCATAGAATGATGGGGAAAAAATTATGATGAGATCCCTCAAACTCACTAAGTCTCTAGTATCAGTATGCATGCAAACAACATGACAAGTGGCGCAAGAGTAACAACTTTCTCTCTCTTGGAAATTCGTCCCTCTCCAAAGACTTAGGATAAAAAAATCAACATGACAAAAATTAGGCTTGGACTATTTAAGGAATATTTAATTATACTCCTTGGCTTAGCCCCTATCTTAAGCCCCTCTCGTAAGTCCCTTATCCCCCTTTCCTATAGTGGAGTTTTATCCCCCCATACTCTTCTTTTCTGGTTCATCTGCAACAACGATGTATTTTATTAATAATATGAGTGATACATAATAATGATAGGCTCACTGGCCTTTTAGCATTTTGTCTCTCCAACCTTGTAACCACACAGGAAGTCTGACCTCAAAACATATTTACAATGGCATTCAAGCCCAAAATACCCTGGCTCACCAGCCTTTATGTACATTTACAACTTGGGGTTCGGTCTAGGGGTATTACAATGGACATCAAGGAAGAGAAAGGGAAGACATCACATGAGATGCACTGAAAGCCAAAAAAAAATGGTTGAAAATATTAGGCAGATCCATTTACAAGAACATGACATTGAAGAAGTCACGAGAAAAGTACAAGGACTGACATGATTGACACATAATTGAGAAAATATCCAAGGTGGGAGATAGAGTTTGGTTGCATCTAAATAAATAAAAGTTATAGGGTCCTGGTAAGAAGATAAAGGCTCTACAGTATGGTCCTTTTGAAGTATTGGAGAACGTCGGTGATAATTCCTAAAGACTTATTCTACCCCCATATATGCACATTTACTCAGTAGCAAATGTGAAAAATATGAAACTTTATGAGCCTTCCATGTTGGATCAGGAAACTGAAGACTAGGTGCTACCTACCTGTTGACGGGCGAAATTGATCGTCCGTCAACTGAGAGAGTGGAACC
>SNQJ01S0300645.1:0-10359 GCA_010110895.2 Picea sitchensis
GGAATCTTCAGTCGGTAGTTTCCTCCATTTAATGAGATACTCTGAAATGGATCTATTCCTCAGCTGGAAAATTCTTGTGTCAGTGATGGCTTCAGGCTCCAATATGATTTTTCCTTCCTCGTCAAGTTCTGGCAATATAGTTTGAACTGGGATATTGTCACTTATAACCTTGTTTAAGCATGAAACATGGAAAACTGGGTGTACTCGTGAAGATGCAGGCAACTCTAATTTGTATGCCATAGTACTATTGGCAGCCACACATGTTTTAATTTTTATAAACATGTTCAAAAGGCATTTCATTTATGAGTAGCTGACATCACCTTGTCTATAAACACTTTTACAAGTTGATTATGACTAATTGGGTTAAAGCCTTTTTCATTATTTTCTACTTTTTTATTTTCGATTCTTCTATGTATAATTCATGATTACGAGCATGAATTAAACTTAGAATTTGGATCGTCATTTTCATGATCTTTGCCTTAGAAACATCTTTCTACAAATCATTCATATGTAATTAAAATGCAAATCCTTTTAAATGGTTGTTGGATCCATTTATTTGTGTTAATACAATTATTATTGTTCTAATGGCTTGATGGTTCATTTTCGAATTGCTTGGGCGCATTATAAACTTTGGTTAATTATTAAATAAGAATCCCAAGGGTAATGGTCCAGTGGTGGCAAGTAATGACTTGAACTCATGAATATAAAAAGTCAAAGAAAGAACTTCTGACAGCTAAGTGCCAATTTTTTATGGGTTGTAAGCCGCTGAAAGTTTCCAGTTTCGGCAGCTAAAAAGGCAAGTGCAAGGTGTTGTTATCCGTCGAAAACGCAAAATTTTTCCAAAGGCTAGCCGATCCTGTTAGGCTCTCAACCACCGAAGTACACGCGTCATGGTGTTTTCTAATACTGCCGAAAATGATTATGAGGATATCATGCCATGATCTGGGCAATCCATTTGGGTTTTCATTTATTATTGAATGAATTTTTTTTTCAATAACCCTAAGCTATCAAATCCGAAAATACAGTTGTCTATTCATACTCTACCATCTAAACCCGCAGTTGTTTTGATTCACTCTTGTTACAGTCTGAGAAAACCCGTAATTTCTTACCAGAGACACGATTTTGCGAGAGAGGTTCTGAGAAAACCGTTACGAATTAGACCAAACCCTTTAAAACCCAGAACGGAAATGGGCCATTTTACCTTCATGGTGAGCAGTTTCTTCAGAAAATAGATCGTTTTAGAGATATGTCTAAACCTTTGGAGGGAAATTTCTCAGAATTTCCACTTCGGTTGAGGTAAGCATTTTTTTTATTTTTGCTACATATATTTTCAAAAATTGCAGAGGAGGATATAGCAAAGGCCCTAAAGGAGCAGCATTGAAATCAACAAGCTGAGAGAAAATGCATTTTGCAAATTCCGAAAGCCAGTTTTAAAACAAAACTTTTGGTGGCTTAGGCGAGCTTTCGCAACTATTCTTAGCCACTGAAAGCAGAGCTTTCCATGGCTTACAGGTTAGAAATTTGTCTCTTTAGCCACCGAAAATGCAGAGAAGGGAAGATAAGCATTATTTTTGCACAGATCCAAGATTTATCATTCTAAATTGCACGAGGATGGTTTCTGAATGAAAGTTATAATTAAGAGCATCAGATTTAGTGCTTTGTTCTAGTTTTGAAGGTGCCAACAAGGTGGAAATGATAAATCCTCTTGTCTATTTTTGGCAAAAGATGACCTGTCTGTCAAGGTGGTATTTTCGATATTATCCATCAGCCTTTGAAGACTTTTTGTAGCTTTCAAAGACCATGAAGACTATCAAAATAGAGGATTAAGCAGGCGGGATAATACGATCATTAAAAAACTCAATCAATTTCCATTATAAATTCAGATTTATTAGATGTTTTTTTGGCAAATTGTTGGAATATTAAATATATTTTTTCTGTTTTGATTATGTTATAAAAAATAAAAGATTTCATTTTCATTTTTTACTATTTTAACTAGCTACAGAAACCTGTAGCTTACCTATTTTTTAAGAAATTAGTTTGAATTCAAGTCAATTTCTCATATAAAATTTAGGAATTGTTAGTCAATAAAATATTTGACTTGTTCATTTCATTTTTTCAGGATAATATGTATTTGATGATGATCTTGTGGGATGGAGCATGCTGGACTTAGTTGATCAACTATCTTCTTTTTGCTTATTTTGTAAATAGGAGAAAATTCTCATAAATTTTGAAGATTTAGTTTGATCTTGAGTGGCTTTTAGACCCTCTATATTTGTAACTTTTAGATCTTTTTGAGATTTGATCCTATCTTATAAGATAGGAAGTTTAGCCTTTGTAAACTCTTTAAATACTCCATATTTTTGTAAGGAAGGACATCTTGGGTGAGAGCAAGAGATGGACAAGTTATTCCAGAACTTAATATAATGGCATATACACATTTTGGCTTTAGCCTTTTGTTTATAATGTTGTTGTTTATGTTTTGTTAACTCTGTTGCATGTATAGGTCTGATATATTTAGATTAAATGATCTGTGATGTGCAGGATGTTATATTATAAATACCATATATATTTTCTTCTCAAAATATAAACGATGTGATTATATCTTCAGTTAGAATGATGGGATTTATCTTTGAGTTTTAATCGAATGATGAAATGCATAGATTAATTTCATATTTATCTTTCTCTAATCATGTGAAAATTATGAGATCACAGGTTTATGTTTGTGTTTCTTCTTCTGTTATTAAAACCCAAGCTGCCAATACAGGTTTTAAATTTATTTAGAACAGTCACAAGGTTCCTTGCAGATTTCTCTCTTGGACAGGGCAGTTGGACGTTCTTCACTCATGTAGATTCTCGAATACACCTCGCTAACTCACTAACAGGTTAGCTCCTTTATATTTTTATGTCATTTACATATTAGTGAAACTAGAACGTTTGGTTCATCTTTCAACTACCTACGTGTTTGCGTTTCTTAGTTTATTTAATTCCATATTAGTTTAGACTTAAAAAAGGAAAACAAAAAGAAGTTTTTTTATGTGCTTTCTTTATCTGCGTCCTAGAAGCAATCATTTTTCACATTCATTTTCATAAGTTTCGATTAAAACTTGCAGTTTGTAAATGATGTACATAAATGAGATTTATATATCTTATGCTTAAATATACCTACAACATTTACGTTAGAGCATATGTACATACATATCCAGTGTTTAGTAATTAGTTGGTTATTTCTTTCTTTTAGGATTCTTAGATTGGCTAACGGAGCCATTAAACCCGTCAGAATGAGTTACACCAAACGGCTTGGGTTACTTAGTCAACCCCAGACCAGACTCGTTCTTCTAGTTGACGGACGGTCAATTTTGCTCGTCAACAAATGGCGCTAGAAGGAGGGAAGACTGACAAGATGGCCTTGTAGGAGCCTTTATTTTAAATGTATTCAATTTCCCCATGGCTCCCCAAATCACTGTGTTGTAACATGATTTCCACTTCTCATTACCCAATGTTCCCAACAAGACAGTCTCTCGCTTGTCCAAACTCACCTTTAATGGTGGGGGCAATGTATCTGCCAAAGACCACCTTAACAAGTTTTGGTGAAAATGCATCAAACATGACATTTCTGATTTAAAAGTTTTGTGTAGATTGTTTGCTTTTACTTTTAGGGGTCGGATTAAACATTGGTTTGAGTCTTTTCCAACATATCACATTTTTTATTGGTTTCAATTTGTAGATGAATTTTTAGATGCTTTTGAAATCTATGATTACAATCAATTATGTGAAGAATTTCAAACTATGCTAATCAATGGCGATTTATCTTCGGAAGACTTTTCGACAAGAATCCATCATGTTCTTTGTAAATTTAATCTCGATGACATGTCATTTGTATTAAATCTCCTCTATGATTCTTGCGTCCCTTTCATCCAGTCATATTCAATCACGAATGACGAACCAGTTACAAATCCTATCACTCAATTGCGAGAAGAATTTTGTTTGAAGGATGAGAAGAATCCTTCCAAAAATTTTGAACAAGCAAGGGGGGTAGAATCTATTGACAAGGTTCTCACTGACAACCAAAATGGTTTTTCCTCTGAATCATTGTATTTTCAGTCTTTGACCATTGTGGAAGAAGATTTGTTTCTGGTTCAAGGTGAATGTCCTCTTCTTGTAACTCATGCTCTAATCAATATTTAAATTCAGTTCTTGAAGAATACTTAGATGACAAAAATCATCTTAAACATTCTAACACTCCTATGAAACTGATTAGATATGAAGATATGCAATTAGAAGGAGAAACCTTAAACTTTCACCCTCGAATCGTACCTTATCCACATGAAAGATCAGATGTTTTTCATGAAAGTTTTGAATTATCTATTATATGGGAGGAAAACCTAGATGATCATATTATGTTGAAGAATTTATCACCAAAACAAAGTGAAAGTTTTAAAGAAAGTGAAGAGAAATGTCTTGAGAATACCATTGTTAAATATCATAGCTCAAGAGATTCTTTTCATGTGCTTATTTATGATTCCTTTTACTCTTTATATCATGATCTCTTCTTAGATTCTGGTGGACTCGATACTTTACCCACAACATCCTACTCTTTTCTGCCACAATCATATCCTTTCGATATGCCAAGATTTGGTGAAATTAATTCCAAACATAACATTTATAAAGTCGGATTTGACACTCTTTCACTTTCATCACTCACATGGTAAAAAGACATGTTGCAAGATGATTTTACACAGTTTATTTTTGAAAAAGACAATGCACTCTCTCTTATGGAGATCAAACATTCTACACTGCATATTCATTCTTTAATAAGCTCGAATTTTGATGTTTATGCTTCACATTTTGAAACAATCAATCTCATAAAAGGAAGCATTCAAATCAATGATCTAATTGACGTCATGAATCCTCTTATGATGTGTTCCCCATTGATATATCCATTTCGTCAAAGTCATAGTTTTCATCCTAATTTTTATGACAGGATCTTGGAATAGGTTGAAGGTTCATACATAAAAAATCTTCATAATGAAGATAAATGTGTGCTTGCCTTATTTCTACCTAAATATCTTGGAAGTAAGCATGACATGATTTTTTTTTATCCTCCATGTGAAGAAATTATTGAACACTTAGAAAATTGTCAGGATGCTGGGACACTTCGGATTTGGTTGATGGTTATGTTAGGTCTCCATAATCTTGACAAGTTTTCCAAAATCACTTACACTCATCCATGCCATTATGATCCTTATCATGACAAGATTGCACAATGGCTGGAGGATTCATACATCAAGAAATTTCAAGGGAATGGTAAGATCATGCTTGCTTTGTTTTTAAATGAGGATTATGAAGGTAAGTATGATATATTTCTGTCATTTTTTGATATACTACCATTATTTTTAGTAATATGTGATTTTGTTTCTACTGTAGGATTGGATTTACTCCGATGGCTACATTGGAAACATGACTTCACGTAGTATTCTGATTTGTTTGGTAGTTAGAGTAGTTTTAGGAATAGGTTTTATTTTAGTTTTATTTCTCATTGTTTCTCTTTGTAATAATGCAGTCATGAATACAAGTGGGCGCACCAAAAGAACCATAATATGACTGTTGTCAGGGAAGTCTGCGTGATCCTTTTCTCTCTACTTTTCGTTGAGTATTTCTTTTCAAAGCTACGGTATTATTATGAAAATTTTAAATGGAAAGTAAAGAGATTAATAAATCTGCACTGGAAATTCAACCCTGACCCAAGGTACCATAAGTAGGATTGCATTCACATCAATGAGGATTTATTTTTTTATGTTCTTTCAGTCTTCCAAGAGATATTTCGCGTGATGTTTTCAAATCCATCTTTTGTACATATTTTTCTATTTTGATTTACTTTTGTTTTCTGATTTTGGTTCTTTTCATTTTGCTTGTTTTCGCTGCTTTCTGAATAAATTTATGTCTGGGTCACCATTTAGTTCGTTAAGGGAAAACCAAAATGCCTCATAGAGCAATAGTTGAGGTCATTTCAAAGAATCAATGCTATAAATTTTCTAAAACTCAGACTAGTCAAGGAAATTTTATGTTCAAAATAGCCTTCTTGGTTTCGAAGATACGATCATCATTAAAACTCTTTACGATGTCCCTGATTTTAAAGAAAGAAACTCAAGTGTGCCTTCCTGTCCTCGAAAAATTAGTTTCATTAGAAAACTAATTTCAGATCATAATGAAGTTTATCAAGCAAAAAATTAAAGGCTGGAAAATGACAAGTGTTCTAAAGACTGAATTTTTCAACATCACCCTGCTCTTCTAAATATCTTTAAGTTTATATCAGATTGTAAATAATTTCTCAAGAGTTGTGGGAAGTGTTTGTAAACCCGTTGGGATATTGAACAGGTCCACTAGCAGTAGGTAAATGCATGCATGATTCCAAGACAACTTCGTCGGGGTACCAAACAGGCCTGCTGGTAGCAAAGCAATGTCAAGTTCAAGAAAATTATCAGGTATAAATTTTGATATTCTTCATAAGTATCCTCCATTTTGAATTGAAATTTTTTGGATGGGATAGAGGTATCAGAGTGGGTTAATTGGCATCCTTGCCGAGGCTATGGACTCCTGCTGGCAGCAACGGCCCTATCAACAGTATTGGAGTCATTTGCCTAAATGTCGTCTCGCTCGTAATTAAAACTTGTCACCGGTTTGCATTTGGATAGAAAGACATCCAACGCTAGACTATGTGATGTTTTTGAGTTTGATTGGGATGCTTGACTTGCTATCGACTATTCTTTAATTTTCAAACCATTCTGATCTATCCTCACATGAAATTTTGGTGATGCAGAGATAATTGCTTCGCCCAGTACGTCGCCATTATTGGCAGCCACAAATGTTTTAATTTTTATAAACATGTTCAAAATGCATTTCATTTATGAGTAGCTGCCATCACCTTGTCTATAAACACTTTTACAAGTTGATTATGACTAATTGGGTTAAAGCCTTTTTCATTATTTTCTACTTTTTGATTTTCGATTCTTCTATGTTTAATTCATGACTGCGAGCATGAATTAAACTTAGAATTTGGATTGTCATTTTCATGATATTTGACTTAGAAACATCTTTCTACAAATCATTCATATGTAATTAAAATGTAAATCCTTTTAAATGGTTCTTGGATCCATTTATTTGTGTTAATACAATTATTATTGTTCTAATGGCTTGATGGTTCATTTTCGAATTGCTTGGGCGCATTAAAAACTTTGGTTAATTATTAAATAAGAATCCCAAGGGTAATGGTCCAGTGGTTGCAAGTAATGACTTGAACTCATGAATATAAAAGGTCAAAGAAAGAACTTTTAGCAGTTAAGTGCCATTTTTTTATGGGTTGTAAGCCGTTGAAAGTTTCTAGTTTCGGCAGTTAAAAAGGCAGGCGCAAGGTGTTGTTAGCCGCCGAAAATGCAGAATTTTTCCAATGGCTATCCTATCTCGTTAGGCTCTCAACTGTCGAAGTACACGCATCATGGTGTCTTCTAATACTGTCGAAAACGATTATGAGGATATCATGCCATGATCTGGGCAATCCATTTGGGTTTGCATTTATTATTGAATGAATTTTTTTTTTCAATAACCCTAAGCTATCAGATCTGAAAATCCTGATGTCTATTCATACTCTACCATCTAAACCCACAGTTGTTTTGAGTCGCTCTTGATACAGTCTGAGAAAACCCGTAATTGCTTGCCAGAGACATGATTTTTTGGGAAAGATTTTGAGCAAACCGTTACGACCTAGACCAAACCCTTTAAAACCCAGAACGAAAATGGGCCCTTTTACCTTTAGCATGGGAAATTTCTCCAGAAAATCAATCGTTTCAGAGATATGTCTCGACCTTTGGAGGGCAATTTCTCAGAATTTCCACTCCGGTTGAGGTAAGCGTTTTTTTTAATTTTTGCTACAAATATTTTCAAAAATTGCAGAGGAGGATATAGCAGGGGCCCTAAAGGAGCAACATTGAAGATCAGCAAGCTGAGATAAAATGCATTTTGCAAATTCGGAAAGCCAGTTTTAAAACAAAACTTTCGATGGCTTAGGCAAGCTTTCACAGCTATTCTTAGCCACCGAAAGAAGAGATTTCCATGGCTTACAGGTTAGAAATTTGTCTCTTTAGCCACCGAAAACGCAGAGAAGGGAAGAGAAGCATTATTTTTGCACAGATCCAATTTTTATCATTCTAAATTGCATGAGGATTGTTTTTGAAAAAAAATTATAATTAAGAGCATCGAATTTAGTGCTTTGTTCCAGTTTTGAAGGTGTAAGCAAGGTGGAAATGATAAAGCTTCTTGTCTTTTTTTGGCAAAAGATGACTTGTCTGCCAAGGTGGTATTTTTGATCTTATCCATCAGTCTTTGAAGACTTGTTGCAGCTGTCAAAGACCATGAAGACTATCAAAATAGAGAATTAAGCAGGTGGGATAATACGATCATTGAAAAACTCAATCAATTTCCATTATAAATTCAGATTTATTAGATGTCTTTTTGGCAAATTGTTGGAATAATAAATAGATTTTTTTGTTTTGATTATGTTATAAAAAATAAAATATTTAATTTTCATTTTTTATCATTTTTTTACTATTTTAAGTAGCTACAGAAACCTGTAGCTTACCTATTTTTTAAAAAATTAGTTTGAATTCAAGTCAATTTCTCATATAAAATTTAGGAATTGTTAGTCAATAAAATATTTGACTTGCTCATTTCATTTTTTCAGGATAAGATGTATTTGATGATGATCTTGTGGGATGGATCATGTTGGACTTAGTCGATCAACTATCTTCTTTTTTCTTATTTTGTAAATAGGAGAAAATTCTCATAAATTTTGAAGATTTAGTTTGATCTTGAGTGGCTTTTAGACCCTCTATATTTGTAACTTTTAGATATTTTTGAGATCTGATCCTATATTAGAATATAGGAAGTTTAGCTTTTGTAAACTCTTTAAATACTCCATATTTTTGTAAGGAAGGACATCTTGGCTGTGAGCAAGAGATGGACAAGTTATTCCAGAACTTAATATAATGGCATATACACATTTTGGCTTTAGCCTTTTGTTTATAATGTTGTTGTTTATGTTTTGTTAACTCTGTTGCATGTATAGGTATGATATCTTTAGATTAAATGATATGTGATGTGCAAAATGTTATATTATAAATACCATCTATATTTGCTTCTCAAAATATAAACGTTGTGATTATATCTTCAGTTAGAATGATAGGATTTATCTTTGAGTTTTAATCAGATGATGAAATGCATAGATTACTTTCAGATTTATCTTGCTCTAATCATGTGCAAATTATGAGATCACGGGTTTGTGTTTGTGTTTCTTCTTCAATTATTAAACCCCAAGCTACCAATACAGGTTTTAAATTTATTTAGAACAGTCATAAGGTTCCTTGCAGATTTCTCTCTTGGAGAGGGCAGTTGGACGTTCTTCACTCATGCAGATGCTCGAATACACCTCGCTAACTCACTAGCAGGTTAGCTCCTTTATATTTTTTTGTCATTTACATATTAGTGAAACTAGAACGTTTGGTTCAGCTTTCGACTACCTACGTGTTTGCATTTCTTAGTTTATTTAATTCCATATTAGTTTAGACTTAAAAAAGGAAAACAAAAAGAAGTTTTTTTATGTCCTTTCTTTATCTGCTTGCTAGAAGCAATCATTTTTCACATTGATTTTCGTAAGTTTCGATTAAAACTTGCAGTTTGTAAATGATGTACATAAATGAGATTTATATATCTTCTGCTTAAATATACCTACAATAGTTATGTTAGAGCATATGTACAGACATATCCAGTGTTTAATAATTAGTTGGTTATTTCTTTCTTTCTTTTAGTTCTTTTAGGATTCTTAGATTGGCTAACAGAGCCATTAAACCCTTTGGAACGAGTTACACCAAATGGCTTGGGTTATTTAGACAACCCCAGACCGGACTCGTTCTTCCAGTTGACGGACGGTCGATTTCACTCATCAACAAGTACCAATATTTTGCAATGCCTTATAAGGGTCATAGTACTTTGGTGATAATTTATTATCCTTCTTGGCTTGCTTGAGGAACATCTGTTTGTATGGTTGTAGTCTTAAAAACACTCAATCCCCTACTTCAAAACTTCTTTCACTATGATGTTGATCTGCTTGTTGTTTCATACGATTATGTGCCATGGTCAAGTTGTCCTTTAATATTTGGAGAACTTGTTGTTGATTCTCAATGTGATCTCCCATTGCTTGAACCTTGGATTTTTCTTTTAGAGAAGAAGTGATGGAAGGAGGGTGGTATCCATAGAGTGCCATAAATGGTGTCATTTTTGTTGCAGTATGAAAGGAAGTGTTATACCACC
>SNQJ01S0300646.1:0-10199 GCA_010110895.2 Picea sitchensis
CTCACATGGCTCCATAGGATGATTAGGTTGATCCTTTTCGTTATTTTCACTTTCTGTTTTTTCTTCATCTGGTTCTTCAATTTCTTCTTCTTCTATAGTTTCTTCAATAGATTTTCTGAAGGCCATCCTTTCATTGAATGTTACGTCTATGCTTACTTCTCTATTGTGTTGTTCTGGAATATATATTCTATAGGCTTTGGATGAATCACTATATCCCATGAATATCCCCTTCTTTCCTGAGGGTTCTAGTTTATTTCTTTTGTCTTTGGGAATATGAGAATAAACTTGACATCCAAATATTCTTAAGTTTTCTACGTTAGGTTTCTTACATGAGAATGCTTCTTCTGGTGTCATGTCCTTCAACATGCGATGAGGGATTCTATTCTATATGTATATTGTCGTCATTGCTGCTTCTCCCCATAGAAACATGGATAGATCTTGATCATTCAATAGGGCCTTTACTGTTTCTTCGATAGATTTGTTCTTTCTTTTTGCTACACTATTTTGTTGAGGATTATGAGGAACAGTCAACTCCCTCCTAACCCCTGCTGATTTGCAGAATGCAACGAACTCCTTCGAGGTGTATTCTCCTCCATTATATGTTCTTAATGTTTTGATCTTCTTGTTCGTAAGGTTTTCTATTTTTGCCTTGAATTCTTGGAACTTGCTGAATACTTCATATTTTGACTTCAGTAGGTACAACCTCGTCTTCCTTGAATAGTCATCTATGAAGGTTACATAGTAGAGAGATCCTCCTAAAGATCTAACTGGCATTGGAATGCAAACATCTGAGTGTATTAGATCTAGGGTTTCCTTAGATCTGTTGTTGTTGCTTGGGAATGGTTTCTTGATATTCTTCCCAAGGGCACATCCCTTGCAAATTCCTTCGTGTGTAGACTTCAATTCTGGTATCCATTCAACCATATTTTTGAGGAAAGGTAATGCTTGATAATTGATATGAGTGTACCTTCTATGCCAAAGCTCATTAGTGTTGACTTTTTCATGTACTAGGGATTCTTCATTTCATTCTAGCAGTTTATACAGATTCCCTTCACGTCTTCCAATAACCCTAGCATCTTCTATGCTGGAATCTTTATGACATGATAACACCTTTTCATCTATGAAGGCTATTCTATTTCCTTTGTCTTCTAAACATGATATTGATACAAGATTCTTTTCTAAACCAGGTACATAAAACATTGCTTAAGTGAACATGATTACCTGGTTCCAATTTGATGGAGGCTTCTCCGAATCCTTCGACGGGGTAGGTGCTTTTGTCTCCAAGATCCACTTTGTATGATGCATTTATTTCATTTAGATTTGAGAGTCTAGTTTGATCTCCCGTCATGTTCCTATAATCTCCACTGTCGATTATCCACATATCGTCTTCAATTGTCCCGGTAAGTGCTGAGTAGTGTAAGAGACTGATTGTTTCACACATGTCTTCGGTTGAATGGTAACTGATCATGCCTTGATCCAAAACTTCAACTTCATCATTTCTATCTTCTGAGAAAGTCAATAGGTGCGCTGAGTTAGGGCGCATCTGAATATCTTATCCTTGAGCGATATGCTCCATCACAAGGTGTCGGATCTGAGAATTAGGGTTTCTGCAACTGCTACTACTAGTAACCCTAGTTGTAGTGATTTGGAAGCTGCTCCTTCTAGTAACCCTAGCGAAAGTTCCTCAATGAGCTCAATATCTAGCGGATATGTTTCCTTCCAGTGTTTTAGGCTGACTGAAGGGGTGTGGGCCCATAACTTGTTAGAATATAGAAGATTGTGCTCATTTTACCATTGACGATACCCTAGTCACCCAACCACTGGTTGAATCCACCCTCCGAGCACCTTGACCTTGACTGAGAAGAGAATCCTGGTAGAAATCCATATCCAAGAGAGGATAATGCACAAAGCAAGAAAATAGAAACTAAGCTAAACAGATGATCCCACCCAGAAGCTAACACACCACTTTCTAGCTCTCCCAGAAAACTTGTGCACCAAACTATTGTTGCCTACAACTACCTGCATAGATTTAGCTCTCACTGCAACTACTGAGATGTGAAATAATGAAACTAATGCCTTGTATTTATAGTAAACTGGCCAGGCTAACTGGGGCCGACTTCTCCTTCTGGGT
The DNA here is from genome assembly GCA_010110895.2 of Picea sitchensis. Taxonomy (NCBI): domain Eukaryota; kingdom Viridiplantae; phylum Streptophyta; class Pinopsida; order Pinales; family Pinaceae; genus Picea; species Picea sitchensis. The sequence continues at coordinate 2,132 of SNQJ01S0300646.1, forward strand.
ATCAATAAATTCAATTTAAATGTATTTGTTCAGTCGACAACTTGTCTAGGGTTTCCTTCAATTCTTTGCTTCCTTCCGGAGGATTTTAGTCTCATCATAGGTCACAATAGAGGTTCATACCTCCCGAAGCTACCATAATATTAACACTTAGCTCCTTCTATTTTGATCGTTTCTAGGTGTTTCTTTTACATTCTAAGAATAAATGTATTGCCTTATCTCATGAAACTTCGTGTCATGAGATTAAGGAGTTCATAAGAATCAGTTGCATAATGTTGTTATCCATTTGTAAATGTAACCATATCACAATTGGTATCGCCTATCTTAAGGGGCTCAGAAGAATTCGGTTGCACATGTAATCAATATAATGCTTATCAAGAGGCACAGTGTAAGGAACCGAAACCGAATTGTAACTGATCCAAAACTCTATATAAGAGATGCTATGCTCGATAGAGGGACACATAAATTAGATGGAAGGAATTCATGAATATATATGGGGGATATTATGTAGAGATAGAATGTATAACATAAATAGATAGTAGAACAAAGATAGAATAGACAGAAGGAGATAAGTGATTTTCCAGTATTGTATTGTTCTCATTTATTGAAGTAATAGAGTTGATTAGTTTCTATCTTTTATCATTCATAGGTTTTGATACAATTTGTTTAAAGAAATTAACTGGTTGATGACGAAGGCAGGGCTCGCTTTTCTTAAGATGGGTTATGAGCATCATAATCAGATTTCAATTGCATCGATGAATTTGAAGTTTCAAAATGTAGTAGACTTTGATTAGTGTGTTAGTATTTAGCAGAATTTGAGTGAATTTCCAGTTATTGAGTTAGAGTGTAATTACAGTTTTCAGTTTCGATTTGTCCATTGGCTTTAGTTTTTACTTTGGATCTTGAGATATAGTTTGGGTATTTCATAAATTAGGAAAGATTCATTACATTATTACATTTCAATAGAGGATGCAGATATGTTAGAAGTTGTTGAGTGATTGTGGAGTGATAAGTCGCAGAGTTAAAGTATTTCCTGTCATCAGTTTCTCAGTAGATTATTTACATGCTTAAAACACGCTTTGTGAGCTAGTACAATATCAGTGCAGGATTAGTGTAGGATCAATGTAGAATGAGTGTAGAACAGGGTAGATTAGTATAGTTTCTTTCATCAGTTTCTTTTGTCAGCTTAGAAAGAAGATTGACATTTTTATAAACTCTCTCTTCAACCCTGCACATACAGTGTTGGTTCCTTTATGTCAACCTCCCTAGGTTGACATTTTATGAAGGCTACTTATAGTAATATATTTATCTCTACAAACTGCATGCGTAGACAAAGGATTAATAGGACAAGACCTATCTCCAGTCATAGTCAACATAAATTCACCTACCACTATTCTTCTTAACTCCAGGATAAAATAAGATCTTTGATGGATATCATCCCATGGTCTGTATGAACTAGTCAATGCCTCAAGAATCACCTCATCTGAGGGAAATACCAAGTCTAAATAATTATTATTGGCGAGGGAACTTTGAGCCCAAATAGGCTCGAGAACTGGATCCAACTCCTGTGCAGGAGTCAGATCAGGTTCGGTCGAAGCTTGGTGGAAAATGTTGTACACAACTTCTATCACGTACAGTGGCATGGCCATGCCAGGATGCCCTATCCCTTCCATCGAGGCCTATGGGGAAGGAAGAGTCCACAGATCGTTGAATTAATTCATATAGAACGATGACACTTGAAAAATTTCAGCCCTAGGTTGGTCGGGGGAAGCCGATATAAACTTGACATTGCCAGAAGGAGGTGGGTAATTGAAAGTACCCATAAAAGGTGGGAACAAACCAACCCCTACATTGAAGACATCAGGCTTAGGGTTATCAATCATTGGGACCTTGGATTCCCCCGATGAAGGGTCAGACCTAGATAAGGGCAACTAGTTAATGGTTATGATTTTTCCCTCATGTGGAAACAATAAGAGCCGAAAAACTGTGGCAACCACTAAATGCATTGCATAGGTCCAACTCCTTCCTAACAAAAAGTTGTAGTTGAGAGGTGCATCGACTACTTCAACTTTGAAAAACACGGTATTTCCTCCTAACTGCATAGGGAAAGAAGGAATGATTCCATGTGGTTTGAAAGAAGGACCGTCTAAATAAGTGAGCATAGTAGGTGATGGAAACAAAATGGGTTGGCCAATGGCCTTCCAACACGCCAATGACATCACATAGGTCGAGGTGACCTTATCAACCACCATACAAAAAATATTCCGAGTAAAATATTTTATGGGGTGAGACACTACTATCTGAAACACAACATGGTAAGGGAGATGAGGTTTCAAGTCAGTCATATCAAGCATGATCATTCCCGGATTATAGGTCTCAGTAGATCCCAAAGTGGACAATAAATCCTTTCTCTATGAAAGGACACTTTGGAGGATCTCCAAAGCATACATCGTGCAAGGGGTTTGTGACAAATCCTCCACCACAAAGTAATTCTGGGTGGCCCTCGCATTCAGATTATGGGAATCTTTCTTGAACTCCCCTTTCGGGATACGTGTCATTGTTTAACCCATTGTATTCTCAATATGTAGAGGAAAAGACAGATTTACGTCTTCTTTACCCTTTTTCAGAATTTTCTGATATTCCGTAATTGTGTGCCCTAGTTTCTATGTAAGTGTCACCTTTCATCGTATAAAAATTCACGACCGAGGGATTACTAGAAGACGCGGGGGGTCCCTGACTACCCCCATTCGTGCTCTAAGAGTCTTGAGTCATATTTTTCCCATTAGGAAATGGGTTCATTAACCAAACAGGTTGTTGTTGCGCCAATAACTTTTGGGCCTCCACAAGTCAAGGGAACAGGTGAGTTAGGTGGTCCTCCATGCAAAGGTTACATAGATACTTCGACTTTCTCTTCTCTGTGTTTCCCCCACCAACATTTTTGTTTGGTTTCTTATCCCCTTTACCCTTATTGTTTCATTGTTTTTTATTCCCTTCAGGATGTTGGTTGGCCTTTGGGTTTGTCAACTACACACTGTGTACATCCGACATTTGGGTACGGGAAGCAGTCAAACTAGAGGTTTGGCTGGCTGGTGTCTATTGTATCGACAATTGTTGAAATTGATTTGACAGTTGATCAGTGGGATTTTCTTGTGATGAACCAACTATACCATTGGCATGTGGTCCAGACTTGTGTTTGGCCTTGTCAAGGATGGACCGTGGCGCATCTAGAAAAATATCATAGAGTAAACCAGACTGAGAGTGTATTAGTTCGAGATGTTGTGCTCTCATTATCGCCTCCTCCTCTGAAAATACTCCTGACGTTGCAAAGTCCTTGGATAACTGAGGTACCAAAGACTTCAGGAACCATTCTAGCAGGAAATTCGGTGGGACCTGTACCTTTATCAAAATCTTCCAACGTCACCATTCTCAGGTGTGATATGAGATATGATTGGCCTTTATCTGCTCAAAGTTGGCCAACAATTCAGATTCGACATCATATCTCACAAGTAGTTGGAAATGGTTCATAAAAACCATTGCCAAATCACTAAAGTAAGATTATCTTGAGCGGTTGAGCTCGATCTACTATTTCACAACACCCCTGATAAGGGTGCGTTGAAATAGGCGCAACTGTACGAAGTCGTATCATAGCGAGTTTGAAAAGCACCATAGGTGGAAATTTGTCATGTGATCACCTAGATCTTCGCCAAGCTTATATGGGAGGTCAATGCAGATCATGAGTAATCGGGTCATTAAGAAACCTTGACAAGTCTAGAAAATGTAGCGTCGCCAGAAACGGTAGTTTGGGTTGAGTATTATGTACAGGAAAAAGGGAGCCTGGAATTTGACTGGCACCAGGTTACTAGGAAAAGTTAGGTTGTTGACCAGGGTTCTGGTAGACACCATAGACTTGGCCAGCGTATGGATACTGTATTTGTTGGGACATCATCGAGTGATTCCTGTAATTGGATGTTGAAGGTTGGGCAGGGATTGCTCCCTGTTTTGTGTTCCAAATATTTTGGAAAGGGTTGTCCCCTTTCGATCCAATGGGCATAGGTACTGAGCCTTTCCTGGGGTTCCATTAAGCATGGAAGGGGTTGCCCTCGGTAGGCATCCTTGACGAGGGAATTGATCCTTGCTAAGGATTCCAAAGTCCTTGTGAGGAGAAAACTCTTATGTTTTCCCCCTATGTAGGAATAATACCCTGCACAGGATTATGTTGTCCAAAACCAGGGTTGCCCCCGACCAAGATGACAGCTGAAGAAAAATAATTATTACCAAACATGTTGAACAAAGAGAACGACATAGAACCCACTAGCGTGTTGCAGGAAGACAGTCCTAGACTTCCTTCTCCAAACAAGGTGTAGTTTTTGTTTGGCCCGACAGATGGCTAGAAAGAACCACCGAGTGAGGGAGACAGAGGAGGTATATGACCTACACCATAAGAGATATCATTAGAGGTGGCTGAGGTGACTCCCATAGACCCTTGTAATTGAGCGCTTGAGCTCCCTTCCCCTAGACCCATGGTCTATAGGGTGGAGTAGGTGAGGACAAAGTTCATATCAAAGTCGGGCATTCTGTATGAAAACAGAGGGCTCGTCGTACTATGTGTGAATGAAGAAATGGTCGTTTCCATTGACAGAATTGGACCACTACCTGAAGTAGAGGTGGTCAAGACCATTGTGGTCTGGACTGACGAAGGTGGGTTCGGAGGCAGAATTCCCCTAGTGGTGGTAGTCATTGAGGGAGTATGAGGAATCCCTTACGAAGTAGCAACATTTTCTTCCATATCTTCTTATAAGACTATCTAACACTCGTGATGCATTACCATTGGAGTGAAAACTTGTACCAAAAGTGGCATTGACAAGTCAGTGATCAAAGGGTTAAACGCCCTGAGAGATTCTTCTGCAAGGTCATAAATAGTCAGTTCCTATGGATTCAAGTGTTCTCCTCTCACATTTGGCTCAGGCATAGTTTCACACGGCCCAGTCACCTCAAATGACCCTTGTTGGTCAATTCTTCGCCGTAATGGTGGTGGTGGTGGCTCCAAAGTCACCAACGACAAGCCCTGAAGCCTTCACAACCAATAAATCTCTCGATCTTCCACTTTGTGAAAATATCAACGACACAGTAATTCTTTAACTAACGTTGAAAACCAAGCACACACTAGAAAATTTCCTACAAGATAAAGCAAGAAAAACACTATCTAGTTGGAAGAATAGTTACGTCAGCCAACAATAGAGAAACTTACTGGTGCAAGTGAAACTCAAACATGGAAGAACCCTCCGTCTATACTCTACAAATCATGGCCCAACGTCAGCCCTAGGTACCATGGTATACCCTTGCAGTCAGCTGTGTAAGTCCCTAGAATAAAGGCAACTAAGTTGCCATCTCGCAAACAGTTACTAGGCGGGTACAGTCGACAGTTGGGTGGATCGCAAGGAGCAGGATAACAAGTATAAAAACTACCGAGGGTATCAAAATAAAGTGTTCCAGAAGACAATTGAGGATCTCGAATGGATTTGAGGTCCACGAAGCTCCGTAGGAAAATGCAACTGACAGTATCCCACGACAAGTCCTCAATATGTGTTCCCCACTATGTTTGGTCTATCTTTGGAGGGGTTATTTTCACTACCTTTCCTCACGCGACCTTGTGTTTAGCCCCTTTGTTAGAGGGGGGTCCCGGATAAATTTCACGTTTAATGGAATTCTACACTCCCTATCTCCAACTCCAATGTTTGTTTATAATCCTTGAAGAGTTTCCTCTCCAACCTAATTCAAGGCTCTAGCCTAAACTAGTTGATTGACCCTACAAACATAAAAGTCTAATTAATTTTAATTAGCGTTCTCTTTAAATGGCCTATTTTAACTCAAGGATATGACAATGAAACTAGTGATGTGTATGAGAGACGAAAAAAGAGGAGAAGTAAACGAAATTGAAAGCAAAATTACTTCTAGTTAACAAAAAATATTTGCAACTAACTCTTTAACCAAATTTTCATAACTAACTATTTTCAAGATCTTTAACTAAAATGAAATTTCACTCGACTACGAGATACTTAAATTTTATGGAATTAGTTAAGAAAATTAAAAATTGAACTCTTTTTCCTTTCAAAAATAACTACCCTAACTACTTCACCAAACTAAGAAATGAAAAATCTTTTCTTTTTTTTTGTAAATGCTTCAAACAAGAAAAGATTGAAATAAATCATTTTCCTTTTCTTTAAATAAAATGAAAGGGAGTAAAAGAAACACTAGACAAGACTGAAACTGACCTCTGGCCCACTTCGGATCATAGGGAGTCACTAAAGACACCAAACAGGTTGATCATCAATGCAAAGACTCGCTTAAAACCCCTTTCAAAGTAAACACAATAAATCTTCAAAAAGACAAGAAAACTGACATCTAACCGAGGATTTGACTGTAAAAACCAGAGACACTGAACTTAAACAAGAAACCCTGATAAGTAAAACCTCAGTCAGGGAAGAGGTTGACTTCCTCTTCTTAAAAAAGGTTTCTTGACACAGGTACACTACTGATGCTTAAGAATCCTGTGTATGTATGTGCTCCATCTATAAAGCAGGGCACGTATGTACGTGTGATTGCCCACAGTAGGCCGCGTACACCTCTGTAATGCTTAAAAAAAAAGAAATAAACAGACAAACTTACAGGTCAGGGAGAACTAGTATGGAACCAACAGATGACCATACTCCTTGAAACACTCAACAAACTCAACAAGAAACTTAAAAGGTAATAAAACCAATGAAGCATCCAAAACATCCCCTAAAACCTTAGAGGTTTCCCCAGTTTGGTCGCCAATTTTGCTAGCGGGAAAAACCCCGCTACGACTACACCAGGGTTTACAATGTAGGAAGATCAATAACTATTTAAAAGTCTCCTACTTCTCTAACTACCCCAAACATACCCCATACTTATGAAAGAAAAGTAAAATGAGAAGGATCCAATAACTGTACCTTTACTCCACGTCTGGTGTAGATCCTTTCATGCTTAATAGCTTCACTGACTGCAAACCTCCTCCCAAGGTTGACCTGCATTCAAACATAGATAAACAGAGAACTACAAACATACATTTCACACATAAATAAGGGTTAGATGTTAGAATAAAAACATAAAACAAATGCAAACATTCGACACATCATGTTATTGGGACAAGAAAAGTATTTATTTTATTGATAATACAATGATTACTTACAACCAAAGTCAACTACGGCTCCTCGAACCTGGTCTGGGCTCCTCTTCACCAAGCTCCAAGTGCACCTCCGCATATCTTTGTCCTCTCAAAATTCTTCTTGGGAAATGGAATGGGTTCTTATGGAGGAAAAAGGGAAAAATGAGGAAAGCTGAGGAAATTCTCACAATAAGGTTTCAAATGCTTGCAGCAAGGAGGGGATGTGAAATAGGTAGAGTTTCATTGTTATTATGTCTAGATGTGGAATGAGACTACAAGACCTCCTTTTATATGGGAAAAGGATGGTTATTCGGTTGGGTGATAGGATATAGGCGGTGGATTAGTTGGGAAACTATCTAATAGCTCGTAATCTCAACGAATTCCTTGCAAATTGTGCAAGTATACACGAGTTGTAGTGGTGCAGCAAGAATATGTACACGGGTAGTATTGGTGCGGGGCGCATACATCTTCAAAAAATGATTTTTAAAGAAGAGTAACTCAGTGATGGCTTGGTAAAATTTGCAAGTAAGATGAACAAATGCCAGGTATGCATATGTAGAGAAATTTAGGGTTATAACATATGGTATGCCTTTCCTTGCCATGGTATGGTATGGTATTGTATGCCTTGCCTTACCTTGCGTGGTATTGTATGGTATGCCTTGTGTTTCCATGGTATGGTATGGTATGGTATGCCTTGCCTTGTCATTTCCTTATATGGTATGGTATGCCTTGCCTTGCCTTGAAATTTCCTTGCATGGTATGGTATGGTATGCATTGTATTTCCATTTCCTTGCATGGTATGGTATGCATTGCCTTTCCATTTCCTTGTATGGTATGGTATGGTATGCATTGCCTTGTATGTATGTATGGTATGGTATACATTGT
>SNQJ01S0300648.1:0-10358 GCA_010110895.2 Picea sitchensis
ATGTACACGACCAATATATAAATATGGATACTAAATTGATTAATTACCTTAATGAAGGTATGCCAATCATGTGTTTTTACCCCACCAAATTCACCTTTCTTTGTTAAGATATTCTTTATGTTTGAACAAAAACCTGTGGGAAAATTTAATTTTTTGAATGACCTCTTTTACACCATTGCTTTGTTTCTCTGTTGATAACCATGGAAGGTTATTTTGGACTCCATCGTTATTTTATCGGATCACACTTTGCATTGCATGATTGGATTCCTGAATGTCATTACAAATTTTGACAATTTTTTCTTTATCCCTCTTGCCATCTATGATTCGCTATAATGTTTCTGTGACATTCTTCCCAATATGCATTGTATCAAATAAATGAACTATTTTTAGGTCCTTATAGTAAGGAAACCTCATGAATTGAGTGGGATAACATTTAATTCCTCATGGAAGCCCATTAATACTACCTTCACGACGACGACATTGATGAAGCATAAAAAAAATCAGAATACTATTTATCAAATGCGGTAAAATAAAATGAATAATTAAAATAAAATTTCAAAACATGATTCCATTTACGATACATAAAAAAAATGCGTACCTCGAGGATTAAATCTGTCATATGACAACTTCCATAGGCGAGGTGTCATTCTTTGTGGTTTTAGTCCAGTTTCTTGTTTCCCATTGAAAATATCTTTTTCAGTAGTACGATACTTATGGTTCTTAGAAAGGAAGTTTCTATACTCATCAAACACCTTCTTTCCTAAAATTTTTGACCGACGAGATTTCATCTTAGGACCACAAACTGGACATACAAATTTACCCTTTGTTTGAATACCTACAACAGATGGATTAATATCAATTATTAATATATATATGAAATGATTATTTAAACAACATGCATGATATAATCAATTAATTATATACTATGGAAGCGTGCAATATGGAATGTTACATACCACAAAAATGTGTTAGTCCTGGGGCATCATGAATTGTCCATAAAAGTATTCCACGACATTGAAATCTCTTCTACCCAATTGGTTTACAAATGTCATACATAGTGATTCCCTCCCATAACTTTAGTAGCTCGTCGATAAGAGGCTTGATATACACATTCATATATTTAACTTGGTAATTACCTAATTTTTTGAAAATACACGAGATTACTACCACGACATGTATATATACGTAAATATATAAATAAAAGATGTTATGCAAAAAAAGAGAAAAATGAAAATTTTAAATTCGAAAAATTAATGTAAATAAATACCTAGAATAATCATTGTCAACATTATGTGCTCCCTCTTTATTGACATCCAAGGAGGAATGCTATTGTTGATAACAAAAATAGGCCACACTGAGTAAACAGACCGAAGCTCTCCAAATGGATTAACACCATCAGTTGCCAATGAAAGCCTAACATTACGAGGTTCATCTGTAAATTCTGGTCATTTTGCAGCAATTTCCTTAAATGCATAACCATCTGCAAGAATTCGAAGAACACCATCTTCAATTTTCTTTCGTGCATGGTAATCCATAAACTGTGATATGCTTTGACACCTGAACAGTCGTTGCAAATGTGGAATTATGGGAATATGTTGGAGAACCTTTTGAGGGACCATTTTTGTTACTTGATCGGTTCGATATCTACTGATACCACATACCGGACATTTTGTTTTCGACGCATGTTGTCCATAATATATAATATGATCATTAGGACATGCATATACACTTTGATGCTCCATTCCAATGTCTTTCATAATGGCATGCAAATCTCGATATGTGTGAGGTAAAATATTTGACGAGGGTAACAAAAATTCACCTAACAATCTAAAACATAAAAAATAAATAGTTAATGTAAAGAATAGGGATTGTAAATTAATATTTCATTTTTATTTTACACATTAATTAACACTAAAAAAATGGGGAATATTCAACCTTTATGTAGATGCGAAGTAACATATTACATACCTTAGGATCTGTGTCATACAAGTGTTAGACAAATGATTCCTAACTTTCAAATTCACCAGAAACAATGTAGTGGAGAGAATATTTTCTCTTGACCTTTTATAAAGTCGTTTATTTTCCTTTTCAATCAAAGGTTCATCATAAATACCATCACTATTGTCCCCATGATCCTCATCTGGATGAATGAATAAGTCTTGAATCATTTGATTTGTCTCATCAACTTGAACTATGTTATTATTGTCATCTACTTCCATGGAATCATTAACTTGATCTTCATTATCTGCTTCAAGTTCTTCATCTTGTACTACAACATCATTTTTTCTACTACTTGGTGATTTTTGCATAAAGTTAGGGGGAAAATATAACTTTATAATTACAAACAATCATGAAAAATTAGTGCATGTATAAAACATTATAAAATTTGAGAATATAATAAATATTAAAAAAGATAATGAATGTATATACCATGGGACGATATTCATTTGATCCCCCATCCATGTGCCCATATTTTATACAATGTTTTGTACCTGTTTCTATTAAATATCTTTTAGGATGTCTAGTACAACAAGTTTTGCAAGGGCAATAACATTTACCGTCACCCTTTTCACCCTCTTTAATTCTTTTCCCAGCTCTAATGTTTTCTGACATTCTTCCCCACAGACTTATACTGAAACAAATATCTATTTTTTGTTCATCGAGAAGACCCGCAAACCCTTTTTGAAGCGTTGTTATTATAGAAAACTTGTCGCAACATCCGTCAAATGCAACATATTTATAGATTTTGTAACGTCACAATTCTGACATAAAAAATTCCTAAGTGATCGTTGGTATTTTGACTTGGTGAACATACTAAGGTGACCGTTGGAGAGGAAAACCTAGTTTCCAAAACATCGCAATTGCGACATACATCTTCACAAACGTGGCAAGAGCGATGTTAACATGGAAATACTGACGTTAACATGGCAAGAGAGACGTCAACGTGGAAAGATCGACGTTATCGGGAAACATGATTTTTTTTTTTATAAATTTCCTCTATTTTGCGACAATATGGACAATTTTGTCCATAACGCCGCAAATAAAATGTCGAAATTTTTACAATATGTACTAGTGATGGGGTTGCCATCAATGCCAAAGGGGGAGACTGTTGGCATGTTTTCAGACAAAAGGTAGAGTATGATGGTTGGCATTTTTAACAAGCAGAGTATTCTTGTGATTGATGGAAAGATCAGATTATTCCTCTCATTGATGGCATCGATGGAAAAACAGGAACACAAGTAATTTCAGGAAGACCAACAACACAACTCACACATAGTCAATAAGTTCAAGAATACCATCAACACAACAATGATCGAATGAAAAGATCGAAGTATTGGTCAAACTCCATTTCAGAGTTTTGGCTATCGAGATTTCGGATATCGGGAGATGGAAATGTCAAGGCTCTTTACGACAGGAGTCCCAAAGTCATGAAATGTGAAACGTCGATATGATTGGTCAAACTCCATTTTGGAGTTTTGGCTATCGAAATTTCGGATATCAGGAGATGGAAATGTCAAGGTTATTTACAACAGGAGTCCCAAAATCGCAAAATGTGAAACACCGAAATATCGTCAACCATTCATCTCAGGGGGTTATGTGAGTCATCCGATCACTTCGAAGTTTTGGAAATCGGGAGATGGAGATGTCAAGAACTCCTACTATAGGAGTCCTGAAGTTGCAAACCCTGAAATTGCGATATGAGAAATCGTGAAGAGATCTCGATCATCGAATCATCTAGAGTGTGGACTATTGATCTGACTCCCTTTTGGAGTTTCAGAAATTGAGAGATGGAGATGTCAAGAACTCCTACCATAGGAGTCCCAAAGTTACAAACCCCTAAGTCGTGATATGAGAAATCGTGAATAGATCTGGATCGTCGAATCATCTAGAGTGTGGACCGTTGATCTGACTCCATTTCGGAGCTTCAGATATCGAGACATGGAGCGTCAAGAAACTCTACCATAGGAATGCTGAAATCCTGAAATACCGAAAAGAGAAACACCTTTTGGCTCAACCTGTGGTCACAACCATTGGTCACATCGGTGGAAGATGAAGGAAGGAGTTATTTCAGACAAGCTCCATTTCATAGTTTCGGGGATCGGGACATGGAGAGTAACAAAATATTTACCACGGGGATCCCAAAATACCGAAATGCGAATTGGCTAAATAAATGAAAGATCACATGAATTCAATCCAATGGTGCAGGGCATTTTGGGCATGATTGGAGGGCTAATGTTGCTCCTCGCAGTCTAACTATTGGAAACCATTGATGGTCTCTGGAAAAGGATTGGAAGACACCTCTGTGTGATCGCCAGAGGAGTTGAAGGGTGTCCAAGATTCTTCCAGTGAATGAAGACGATTCTTAGAGGGACTGACAAATGGATGAGCATTGAAGTTTGTAACTAAAGCATAAAGTATAAGCTTGAATATGCCAGAGAAGATAAAGAGTATCTACCGCCAGAGAGGCTGAGGAATCGCAGCATGACATGCAGTGATGTTGAACACGTGGGAAAACTGCCAGAGAAGCTGAGAAGTCGTAATGATGATCAGACAGAGCACTCACTATGAAGAGATGAAGAAGCATTGCACATATTTCATGCACAAGGTGAACAGAAGCTATAAGAACACGACACAGAGAAGTGATGAGGTTGTTGTTGCTGAGGTGAAGTAATGTAGGTGTGAAGAAGTAAAGAGGTGGTGAAAAAACTGAAATGGACAGGAAACAAAAGGTGCATTGAATGGGAATGGCACACAGAGCACAAGAGGTAGAAGAACAGAATGGGAAGCATATTCATGCAGGAAGACAGTGAGGAAGACTGAGTAGCAAAATATTACAGAACAGTGATGAGACTGGTAAGTTGTTATTGAACACTATATCACTGTAATAGGTTTCAGTATTTCATATTTATAATCCAGGGTGGTAGGGTGGTTCTAGGGAGGACTGGTGTCCTCAGAGGTTCAAGTGGGTTCTTGAACACAGGGAGTTGTAGCTTCCTTCTAGTTGGTGCTAGAGAAACCAGGGAGTTGGTACTTCCTTCTAGTTGGTGCTAGAGAAACCAAGAAGTTAGTGCTTGCTTCTAGTTGGTGCTAGAGAAACCAGGGAATTGGTGCTTCCTTCTAGTGGGTGGTAGAGAAAAAAAATAGTAGGTGCTCTCAGCAAGTTGCAGCTTGCAAAAACAGAGGTTGTATCCTCACAATGAGTTGGTGCTCATATGTATGATAATGTAAAGAATGTAAATAATAGTTATCATATAAAGAAGAAGAGGTTTTTACCCTATATGGATTTCCTTGGGAAATATCTGTCTCTGTGTTTCTCACATATGTGGCTGATGTTGAATGTGCCATTGTTTATTTCCCTACATTATTGTGATCATCATTGAGTGCCTTGTGAATATTTTAAAAGAAGCATAATTGTTTAAGCACGGTAACAACTGATTCACCCCCCCTCTCAGTTGTCCAACAAAGTGGTGGCTAAAGGAATAAGGATAGATAATAATGTATATGTGCTGAAAGAAGATAGAGAAGAGTGTCATCTAATAAAACATGATGAAAGATGGTTATGGAATAGGAGACTTGGACATCTAATCTTTGACCACTTAATCAAGATCAAAAATATTGGGGCAGTAAAAGATCTTCCAAGAATATTAAAGCCACAAGATCCCGTGTGTAAACCATGCCATGTAGGAAAGATAACAAGGACACAGTTTAAATCCAAGAGCTCCACTTTAATAGATAAACCACTTCAATTAGTTCATATGGATTTATGTGGACCATCAAGACAGGAAGGCACAGGGAAGGAAAACTACTTTATGTTGGTCATTGATGACTACTCCAGACTCACTTGGGTTGCTTTTCTCAAAGAAAAAGTTGATGCATTTGAGAAATTTAAAATATTTAAGGCTTTAACTGAGAACCAAATAGGTAAGAGGTTAAAGGTAGTAAGATTAGACAGAGGAGGAGAATTTATGTCAAGTGATTTTAATGAATTCTGTGATAAAAATGGGATCAAGAGAGAATACACAATCCCAGGAAGTGCACGACAAAATGGAGTAGTTGAGAGGAAAAACAGAACTGTGCAGCAGATGTCCAGGTCAATGATGAGTGAGAATAACATTGGTCAAACCTACTGGGTAGAATAAATACACACAACAATCCATGTTCTTAACAATTCCCACCTCATACCACACAGTGACAAGACACCTTATGAACTGTGGTATGGAAGACCTACTTCAATCAAACACTTCAAACTCTTTGGGAGTAAGTGCTACATAAAAAACAATAATGAGAACCTTGGAAAGTATGATGATAGGGCTAATGAAGGCATATTCTTATAGTATGATAAAAACAACAAAGGATACATATGTTATAATAAGAGGCTGCATAAATTAGTTGATTGCATTGAGGTAAAGGTTGATGAAGGAGTCTCAGAAAGAGAGGTGATCAATAATGATCATTCTACTAAAGACACAGCTGAAGATGAAGATGAACAGGTCCAAGAATCATGAAAATAATATTCTGAGTTAGATGAATAAACCAACACTTAGACAAACTCAAATCAGTAGACTACATCAAATCCTTCCGCCAGAATTACTATAAAGAATCATCCTGCAAGTTATATAATTGGTGAGAAATACAAAGGTGTATAGACCAGGAGAAGGATAATCAAAGACACTGAGCAATAACACATAGCCTTAATATCCATGGTGGAACCCAAGAACTTTAATGAGTCCAATAAAGACGTAAATTGGTTAAAATCGATGAATGAGGAACTGGACCAGATTGAAAGGAATGACACTTCGAAACTCATTTCTAGGCCAGCAGATAAAAATGTAATATGATCAAAATGGGTCTAAAAATATAAGATGAGTGAGAAAGGAAATATTGTAAGAAATAATTCTATATTGGTCTGCAAAGGATATGCTCAAATATAAGGACTAGAGTTTGATGAAACATTTGTGCCTGTAGAAAGATTGGAAGCAATTAGAATGTTTCTTTCCTATGATTGTCATAAAAGGTTTAAATTCTATCAAATGGATGTCAAATCAACTTTTCTAAATGGAGATCTAAAGGAAGAAGTATATATGGAAAAACCAAAGGGTTTCCAACTGTCAGATAACCCTGACTTTTTTTGCAAGCTAAAGAAATCCTTATATGGGTTAAAACAAGCTGCTCATGCCTGGTATCACATACTGGATATGTATCTACAAGACAAAGGGTTCAAGAGAGGAACATTTGACAACAATCTATATATCAAAACGGAGGGTAATGATTTGCTCATTGTCTTGGTCTATCTAGATGACATCATCTTCGATAGTAATAATGCTTCACTGGTACAATGGTTTACTTCTTCCATGTAGTATGAGTTTGAAATGTCTATGATAGGGGAACTATCATTTTTTTCAGGTCTGCAAATTACTCAGAGGTCTGAAGGAATATTTCTTTCTCAAGAAAAATATCTAAGGGAAATGTTGAAAAGGTTTCAAATGGAAGATTCTAAACCTATGAGCACACCTATGGTCACTGGATGTAAGTTAAGCAAGGACGATGACTCGCGTGATGTTGATCAGAGTTCATATAGGTCTATGATAGGCATCCTATTGTACATAACAACATCTCATCCAGACATAATGCATGTTGTTGGAATTGTAGGATGGTATTAGGCCACACCTAAATAGAGTCATTCGTTAGCTGTCAAAAGCATATTTATATACCTGAAAGGAACAATGAACTATGGCCTATGGTATCATAGGAATCGAAATTTCCATCTATCAGTATATTCAGATGTTGATTGGGCTAACTGCGTGGATGAAAGGAAAAGCATGAGTGGAGGTGTATTATTCTTAGGATATTCTCTTGTATCATGGTTGAGCAAGAAGAAAGGTTCAATTTCCTTATCAACTACAAAATCTTAATACATTACAGTTGCCACTTTTTTGTACCCAAGTACTGTGGATGATTCAGACACTTGCAGACTTAGAGGTAAAATATACTGCACTGATCCCAATTCATTGTGATAATACTAGTGCAATTAGTGTGTCAAAGAATCCTGTCTTTCACTCCAAGACCAAGCATATACCCATAAATTATCACTTATTGAGGGAACAGGTAACCAACTATGTGGTTTATGTGCATTATATTCCATCTAAAGATTAGATTGTTGGTATCTTCACTAAACTTATTGCACAAGCTTAGTTTGAGTATCTACGCAAGAAGTTGGGCATGACCCCATTATCAACCTAAGAGAGTCCATCCTGTTAGGGGGAGTATGTGTTGGTTGATTATCTGATACCTCTAAAAATTACTGCAAAAACTCAAGGGGAGCATGTTTTCTTTGACATTGATGTCAAAGGGGGAGAAAAGGTGTGGATGCTATAGTTGGAGGTTTAAGCCGAATCGTATAGTCGTTCAGGGTTGCCATCAATGCCAAAGAGGGATATTGTTGGCATGTTTACAGGAAGAGTGTGCTTGTCATTGATGGAAAGAACAACAATGATGTTGGCAGGTTTATAGGCAAAGTGTGCATATCAAGAAAAACAACAAAGACACAGAAGGAAGCTCAGGAGGAATTGTGCAGAGTTGCACGCAGAGTGCAAGTGTGTGTCAGGGCTAAGGAAAACTTGTTCCAAATCACAAGAGAGATAGCGTTCTCAGGAACTTAGACAGACTGCATAAATCCTTGGAGGGAGAAACACCAATAACCATCAGATCAGAGTGCGAGGGACTAGTGACCATTAGATCCAGTGGAACTGTAAGGAGGATAAGCACAGGAGTCAGTCAACACTCCAAAGATGCAAAGGAATCCTGGCCATTGGAGCCAGAGGACATGTGGTAGTAGATAAAGTAGATTCACAAAATTGTGAATTGGAAGTACTGCGTCGAGCAGTCCTTAGACAGCGCGAAGTCTGAAATAATGATTTGATCTCAGTCATTGGTTGGTTGGAGAGATATGACCGTTAGATCATGGAAGACTATGTCATAAAGGACAAGTGGCAGACTACATCAGCAAGGACACGTAGCACAATCAGAAAATGACAAGTGTCAAGTTGATTCGACATTTCAGGTACGTGGAAATCACAAATCCGAGTGACACGTGGCAGTTGCTCGGTTCATGACATGTCATCGAGTGACGCAAGAGTTAATTTACCCCAGGAGTTTTGATTCGGTAGTTTTACCATCAACACAACCCCAAAGTCCTAGGGCGGAGGATAGTCGTCGAATCACAAAGAGACCTTGACCGTTGATCTGAGATGAAGCCATTTCAGAGTTTCACATATCAGGAGTTTGGAGGTTACTCGCAACAGAATATCCAAAATGAAAAATCGTGAAAAGATATGGGTCGTCGGATCACGAAGGATTGTGGTCCATTGATATAAACACAATCATGAGTTAGGGAATTAGAAGAAGGGAGGTTAGCCAACCTTCCACATCGCAAAACATGAAATCGCAATTTTATCGCAACCATCGATCAAAGGGAGAGACCTCAACTGTTGATCTAATATGGAGTATTTTGGATTTCATGTGTTGGGAGAATCGAGGAAACTCACTGCAGAATCTTTCAAATGCGAAGTAATGAAAATTTATGGGTCATTGGATCACAAAGGGTTCTGCACCATTGATCTGTCACAACAAAGAACGAAGTCTCGAGTTACGAAGGAAGATCTGGAATGTTAGATCACTAAGGATCGTCGACCGTTGATCAGGCATGTTGAAGGCCCGCGAATTCGTGAAATGTGAAGCATTCAAACACTTGGTGCATGGACATAGCTAGTGGTCACATCAACGGGAGAGAAGGGAAGGAGCTAAGCGGTGCTAGGCTCCATTTTGTAGTTTCATGACTCGGGAAAACCAAGGTGACTCACAGTTAATCACCCAAAATGTGAAATCATGAAATGACTATTGGTTAGGCATATGGTCACCGTCGATGGTAATGTGAAAAGAAGGGGCTTAGCCAGAAAATCTAAACACCCATTGTGTAGTTTTTCTCATATAGGGAAACGACACCAAAGGCATGAGGGCACATAGTTTTTATCAACAACTTCCAGAAAATGGATGATGTATATACCAGAGAATTCAAATAATCTCAATTTGATCGACAGAGGAGCTAAAGAAACCATAACTGACTGGTTGTAACTGTGAGAATGCAGTAATGAAATCATCCAGAAAACTCGAGGAGTTGCTGTTGGATTACTGAGAGGGGGAGTGAATCAGTAATAACGTAATTATAATCCTTTTTCTTCAAATGTTATATCAATGTAGAATTATTATCCAATAATGATTAGTAATAAATAAACAATCACACACATGCACAGTACACTAGTGTTTTACGTGGAAACCCAAATCGGGAGAAAACCACGGAA